>CAKNXH010058699.1:21133-36657 GCA_932178445.1 Andricus quercusramuli | reverse complement strand
GGGCTTGCGCCACCCCTAAATATCATTTTTTTTCAAAACAAAAAAAAACGCATTTATTTTTGTGCGGATTCGAACAAATTTGAGGGGTGTCCCCATAAAAATTCGAAAAAAAAATTTTTGGACCACCCTATTGCACATACCTCTAGAAGTAACTTCAGTTTTTCTAAAAGTTACCAGATAGCCGTTTATTTTTCGGCCTGCTGGCCTTGAAAAAAATACTTGCTCACACTTCCATTTCAGCAGAGTTTTCTCAAAAATTAACCCTGATACTAATATCCATCCGCACCTTAACTCTAATAACTATCGCTTTTCTCGCCTTGCCTTCCTCGCTTCGCCACGCCTCGCATGCATGTCCCTCCTTTCACGCTTTGCCTCCCGTTGCCAAACTCTGCCTCCGCGGTTTATATCTGATACTTAAATACTTTTCACAATATTCACATTCTGTGGCTCGATGAACGTAATCGCTTGAGTTTTGAAACGATTCGCCACCTTATTATAGTCTTTTCCAACATGAAGGAAGTCTCATGTTTAAACTTTTTATTTTGAAATTGAGTTTGGACATCCAACATACAATTGTTTACTTTAAGAAAAATTTAATCCTCTGTTTCTTGTTGCAGATTTGAGTTCAAAGTTCGAATGTTTACCTGATGGTGAGCCTATTCCTGGTACTCCTCGTTCCGGAATCGCTGATTCTTCTCATAGAAATCATTCTCCTGAAAGATCTCTTCCTCCTCCCGAGCCTTCTTTTCGTGCCAGGTCCACGTCTCCTCGTCTCAGGCCTCGTTCTTTACTCATACTTGGATTCGACCTGAGAAAGATTGAACTTCTTCGGCTTATTCCCCACATTAACCCGTACCGGCGATTTGAAATTCGGAGATACACTTTTCCTGCCGATAAACCAATTTATTTGCTGGGAAGAGGATTTAACTTTAAGTCGATGCCAACCAAGGAACAAAATGTTTTGATAACATCCACTCGTGACGTCGTTGCAATGATGAGAACTAATACAATTCTTTCTGGAATATACGATAAAGATGGACAACGGGTGGGCATAAATATGGAAAGTGGAGCGGTATTTAAATTAAACTCAGAATTACTCGCTGAAACTCCAGTCGGCAACAAACAGCGAATCCCAAAGAATTTTCAAGTAATATGTTTAAGTCACGTGTAAATCACGATTCTCCATTCCATCAATTTTCAAAAGAAATGTAAAGCTAGAATATAATATTGTTTGTAATCCAAAAGCAGTATAAAATGTTCCAAGTAACTGGTATTATATCAATATAATCATTGCATTATCGTTCTCAACTGTTACTTTTTAGATACTTTCCAATGTAGTCCAGCAAAAATGAACTAATCGAGGCGAATTGAGATGAATTCGCTAAGGCCTCCGTGAATCTCACTTTGCGACAATCTCGAAATCGACCAGGTCGTGAATTCTCATGAATTCAGAAATAAGTAATTCAATCTTCAAATCTGCTATCCGCCCGAACTCTTCGAGCAATTTTCAGAAGACCTAATTCATTTAAATGTGTCAGAACGAATTAATTTCAGTGTCAGCCAATTCATTTCAATTGCGAAATTTAAAGACAAGCTCCAATTTGTCTGAATTCGTCATCGCGAATATAGTTCAACGCTGGCCTATCCAACCAAATCGTAAGCTCTAAGCAACGCGCTGGGCATGAAGGATCCGTTGTAAATAAATATCAATGAGTCTCGTAGCTCAGTGGTCGCCCTCTGGACTTATACACTTGAGATCGCTGGTTCGAGTCTTGAGGCATGCAATTTTTATTAATTTGTTTGAAACCTTGAACACGAATCAAAACGAATTGAAACATATTAATTTCGCGCTAGCTCAATTCGCTTAATTTGCCGCAATTTGCCGCAATTAGTTTCTATTTACTGAGAGTTCACCTATCACAAAAAAATATTGTATGAAATAATATAGGTCAGAAAATAGGATGAAGTGGACAGTGGATGATTTATCAATGTTTGCTTTTCTCAAATCACCCGGACTGAATTGGGACACGAAGGGTTGGACTTTGGCGTGCTGAAATGGTATCGTATCCACCTTAGAATACCGTCGCCACACTTTGAGCCAAGACATTATTAATGACAGTTGCAGAGCTTGTTATGGTACAAGTTTTCGAAGTGTTTTGTATCGCACTCGAGCCCTGAAATAGTTCCACGTGACTTCGAGAAGCGGTCCATGTTCGGTATCAAATTTTTAGCATCAGCCGATAAGAAAATCACAACTAAGGAGAGCGAAAAGAAAGATGATATGGATCTAACAATGGAGTTGCGACAGTCGCATACAGAATACTCTGTTAAGCTAGTTGTCCCGGTCATCGGTGCTCTCACGGGTGCCAAACTTTCACTACTTCGTAGCTTGAAAAGCATCCCTGCGTTCTGTCGTGGTCGCGCGTGATCTCGGATCCCGTACAGCGCTGGATCTTTCTATTCACTCACTCTTTTGGGAGACCGAGTACCTGGAGGGGTGGGCGGACAGTCAGTACTGTTGAATGCACTGTCCGAGTCTCTTCTCTGTACAAACGTAACCCTTCCCTGTAGTTTTGTTACTAAATGTGTTCCTTTTTAATTAATCCGTAATAATATTATCTGTATCTCCTGCTACTGATTATACTATACTAAATTTTTGGATATATATATTTAAATTGAGAATGAGAACAATAAACTTTGCCTTGTCTCTGTGACAAATGTAGCATTATTTTTCACCTTTCCCGCCTAACTTCACCGTCGGATCATTTTTCTAGTTCATGGATAGAAATGATTTTGGGGGCTGAAGTTTACTCCCATGTCATTGAGGAGGGACTCAAAAAGGGGGTTTTAGGGACTTCAACGGCTCAACAAACTTCGTTTGGTTGGATTCTTTCGGGACTTCTATAAAGGGAGTTCACTACATCAGTGTAGTCTTTCGTGGGATTGCAAAGTACCGTAGACTATGAACTACTGAAGATGCTGCGGAGATTCGTCGTCCAGGAGGACGTACCTTTAACGATCTCTGAACATAGTCTAGCAGAGGAGGAGTGTGAGTAGCTATTTACCCCCACTTTTCAACGGAGTCACGATGGTCGTTACATCGTTCGACTACTAATAATGGATCGCTCTACGAATCTAGCGGATTCAAGAGCGGCAGCTTTTCGGGCTCTCGTCCAGATGGAAAGACGTTCCCGAAGGGACCCCGAATTATAAAAGGAATACTCCGGCGTTATCAATGAGTACGCAGAGTTGGTAGACATGGAACTCGTCTCCAATTTAGAGGATATGCAACCTAACAAGGATTACTTCTTGCCACATCATTGTATGATAAAGAAAAACAGCTCGAGCACTAAATTACGAGTTGTTTTCAATGCCTCTCAGCGCACCGATGAAAGAATGTCCTTGAATGAACTTCTACATTCAGGGCCCAAGCTACAGACTGAATTGGCGGATGTCATCCTACGATGAAGTATGTATTCAGTCGTCTTCACCGCGGAGATAGAGAAGATGTTTCGGCGGATTTGGATCCATCGAGAGAATCAAACCACCAAAAAAATTCTGTGGAGAGAAAGTCTCCACCAGGAGGTTCAAGCTTATTACTTGAAAACCGTCACTTTCAGTTTTACATCTTCACCGTATTTAGCGATACGTACTCTACCTCAGTTAGCGGAGGATGAGGGTGATAATTGCCCCCTCGCTACTGAGATTTTACGAAAAAAGATATACGTCTATGACGTACTCTCAGGAGCAGATGACGTCAGCACAGCCCAAGAAAAGCGCAGACAAGGTAGACTTGCTGCTGCAAGCATGAGGTTTCACACTGAAAAAGTGGATAGCCCCAGTCGTCGTGAAGACTGAAGTATTCATGCAGAGTCTATGGGCTCACAAGGTGGATTGGGATGAACAACTTTCACCAGAGTACGTCGCTAATTGGACGAAGTTCAGAAATGAGCTACCTGATCTCTCCACTCGAGCTATTCCGTGTTGGCTAGGCACTACATGTGGTATTTACTGTGAAATTAACGGTTTTGGAGATACCTCGCAGAAGGCAATACGAGAAGTGGTGTACCTTCGCATCACGCCACCTTCAAAATTAACTCGCGTGACTCTCGTCATGGTTAAGACAAAGGTATCTAGACTGAAGGAGACCTCAATTCCTGGGCTCGAATTGTATCCCGTTGTCTTGCTAGTGATATTGGTATCTCATGTCCTAACGGGCTTGAGTCTCTCTGCTTCTGTATCGATACATCTTTGATCCGATTCTGAGAATACTCTGGAGTGGATTTGAGGACACCCTCTTTGACGGAAGACATATATCTCCAATAGGGTTTCAGAAATTCAGCGTATTCTGCCAGAGACGGTTTGGCATCATGTACCTGGAACAGAAAATCCTGCGGATTGCGCATCGAGAGGTATGACACCCGTTAAATTGGAACACCACTTGCTTTGGTGGCAAGGACCTGTTTGGTTGGCCAGACCTGAAATTGTTTGGCCGAGGTTTACTGAAACTATCGACCGTTCTGTTGATAGAGAGGAACGAGTCAACACACATTCCGCTCTAGTCGATCAGGAACCACCTTGGTGACTCCTTACTCAATACTCTTCGCTTACGAAGCTGTTACGAATCACTGCTCTCTGTTTGAATTCGTTGATCGGTTTCGTGGAAAACAGTTCGAACGGCTGCCTTGTCATCCGATCCAACGACGTCCTATCTAAAAATGACACAAAGAGGACTGAACGCACACGTTCAGCGTCAGGCTTTCCCTGAAGATGTCATCAAACTACAACGAAAATTGCCGGTCTCAAAATCAAGTCCGCTAATAAAACTTTTACCGTTTTTGGACTCTGATGTGTTATTGAGATTGGCAGGTCGACTAACTCATGCCATGTTAGACTATGAGGAAAGATGTCCTTACTTCATACCGAAGGATTCGCAGTTAACGACTTTCATTGTCAGAAATGGACATCAGTTCATGGTACACGGAGGTCCTCAACTAACCTTGTCCTACTTCAGGAGGAAATATTGGATCCTCTGGGGTCGCACAGCTGTAAAGCACGTATTGGAACGATGTGTGGTATGTGCTCGACATCGGGAAAACCCGTGTTATCAGCTCATGGGTCCTCTACCATCTTTCAGAATCACCCCAACGGTTCGACCATTGCTGGATTGGATTACGTGGGCCCAATCTGGATGAGCACGACCAAAGGAAGAGGTCACAAGGCGTATAAAGGGTATATCACTATCTTCGAGTGCTGTGCCACTACAGCCCTGCATTTGGAGGCCGTATCCAACTATACTGCTGATGGTTTCATCGCCGCTTATAAGAGGTTTTTAGCTCGACGAGGCGTCAGCCACACTCTTTACAGCGACAATGGAACTACCTTCGTTGGAGCTGATCGACAGCTGCGCGAACTATTTTCACAAGTGTCTGATAAAGTCGCTCGTTACCTTGCTGACAACCGTATAACCTGAAAATGTAATCCACCTGCCGCTTCACACTTTGGAGGATTATGGGAAGCAGCGGTACGATCGGTGAAACACCATCTCCGCCGTGTGATCGGAGATACTACTCTAACTTTTGAGGAGATGTCAACTTTTCTTGCACAAGTCGAGGCGTGTCCCAATTCAAGGCCAATCCAGTCTTTAAAGGACGATCCAAATGATTTAGTCGCTCTGACTTCTGCACACTTTCTCATCGGCCCTTCGATCTTCACAATACCTGAGCCTATATTAGTTAATGAAAGGCTGACACCTAGAGAGCGTTGGCAACTCTTAAATCCGATGTACCAACCCTTTTGGAAAAGATGGTCGTTGGAGTACATACATGAACTACAAGCTCGTCCCAAATAGCAGAAACCAACCCCTCCTCCGATGGTCATGTTCGTTCCGTAACATCGTTCCAGGCCCGAAATGAACAATTTATTTATTTTTTAGATGATTCGTGAACACATCACGAAGGTGGGCGGAAATGTTGGAGGAAATTCGTTCACATAGTTCTTATTCTAGGTTTTCTCTCGTGTGTCTTTGCCTATAGCCTGCAAAAATTCATTTTTGCTAAACATACCTAGGTATCCCTTAAAACCATGAAAAAGTCCAAATATTTGTATCATTATACTTTGTATAGTCAAACTTTCTTCGTCAAAAAAAAGACTAGAGTCTTACATTTTTTTCTATTTTTATTTTCAATTCAAATTAAAGGGCATCGTATGCTTACCTAAGCTTTACATAATTTCAACTCAATGCACGGGAAATCACAGAATACAAATAATTTGCTAAATTTGCTTCTTGTTAGGAGCCTTCCATAAACCACGTAATAAACCTCATAATTTTTTGCATTATCTTCGTTTTACAACGAATAGAAAAAATCCACGCAGCCTTCTTAATGTAAGAATGACCTTTAATAACGAAAATAATAAAAGCACTGACGCTGCTTATCATAATGACTACTCACTCAAATGCCCTAAATCCATAGAGATTGAATAAAATCCTTCAAATTTTGTGAAATTTCCTTAAAACCCTTGAAATCTCTGAAAATCCTAAAAAAAATTCTTCGAAATCCCTTGCAATTATATATAAGATATTTTTCAATGAGGGGTGAAATACATTCCGAAAGTAACTGGAAAACTACCAATTATTATAGTTACTATTACGGAAGTGGCAAGTTAAAAGAAACCAGTTGCTTCGGAAGCTCCTGCTTCTTTGATATGTTCCCGTAAAAAATCAATTGCGAGAAATTCATAAAACACTGAAGCCCTGAGATCCATAATACACAGACTCTTTTAATGTGATTATCAATTGCATGGTACATTTCTATTCGAATTCGGATTACAAACAGTATTATATTTAAGGATTACATTTGTACGCAATCTAATGGTGAGGATAATTGTGATTTACACGTGTCGCAAAGATATCGCTTGAAAATTCTTTTTGATTGGGCTATGGGAGCCTAATGGAGTTTCTTTGACTAATTCTGGAGACAGTTCAAAAACCGCGCCGCTTCTGATGTTTATGCCCGCCCGCTTTCTATTATGATTATATATTCCACGAAGAACTGTATGATAATCTAGTATTGCAACGACGTCACCCGTGGATGTTGTTAAAACATTTCGTTCTTCTGTTGGCATAGGCTTTATGTTATTACGTCCTGAGCCATGCAATCGAATTGGTTTATCAGCAGGAAAAGTATATTTTCTGACTTCGAATTGCCGGTGTGGATTGGAGTGGGGAATGAGCCGAATAAATCCAATTTGTGCAATGTCAAATCCAAGTATGACTGAAGAACGATGCCTAACAGGACGATGACTGGCAGGTGAAGACCTAGAACTGACACAAAGATGAGGCTCGGCAATGGAAGGCCTGGCTGGAGAATGAAATATGGCAGGAGGAGTCCTGGTCCGAGAACGAGGAAGAGGCTCTTCAGCAGGGAGAGACCTTTCAGGAGAATTAAGTCTGTCAGTAGAATTATCAGTTTGAGAACGAGGAACGCCGGGAATAGGAGCGCCATTAGGTAAGCATTCAAACTGTGAACTTAGCTCTGCAACAAGAAACAGAGGATTACATTTTTATTAAAGAAGACAATCGTATGTTGTTATATCGTAAACATTGGATAGATAAAGGATATGAGGAGATACAGAAGGCAGGATTAAAAAAGATAGACGTGAATTCAGATTGACAAAGAAATAGAAAAACACAAAGAAATAGACAAAGATTGACAAGGATGGATAAAGGACAGAATGAGATAGGAAAAGACAAACGTTGATAGATGCAGGACACGATGAAGTAGGGAAGAGGAAATTGAAAAAGATGAACGGCAATTTAGATTAACAGATAGAATAAGACATTGACTGTATAGATGAAAAATAGGATGAGATAGACTAGAGGGAATAGAAAAAGATAAACCTGAACTTAGATTAACCAAGAGATAGAAAAAGATAGACATTGATGCCAGTAGAACAAGATGATATAACGAGGAGGAGATTGAAAAAGATAGACAGAAATTCAGATTCACAGAGGTGTAATAAAGATTGACGTGGATCGATAAATAATACATTGAGATGGAAAAGATGGCATTGAAAAAGATAAATGTGAATTAATATTGACGAAGAGATAAAATGAGATACACTTTCTCTATATCTTTCTATTGTAAAGATTCGAAATTATTTAGAAAATAGGATTCCCATATTTTCACTTCCAGCAGGGTAAGGCGGACATCAGACAAATTTGCGCTTCCACTCTAAATCAATGTTTCATGTAGCTCAAAAAAATACTTCAAATTATAGATATATCATTATATTTTATTTACCTATACAATCCAGGATGACCACCAGGGGTAAGACTAGAGCATGAACAATCCTCATTTTTTCTGATCAGAGAAAAAACTGACTAATGTATTGATGGAAAATTTGTTTAGCAGTGGTTACAATGAATACTATATTGCTTTATTGTATTACCTAATATCACGTAGTCGTTATCTCATCAATTATAGGTTCGACGTTTGTCCTTCTAAGTATTTACATTTCATTAAAGTCAATTTCAAGGAAAAAAAATTGTATTCAACTCCAAACTGATATCTCAGTTTATACCATGTCTTGAGTATGTTTTCTATCACTATAATCACCAAGAAAGATAGATTGATTACAAACTCATTTTTTTAATTGGATAATTATCCAATTTCGGGGAAATAGATGTGTCAGTTGGCAAACTCAAAGTGACAATGAACACACATCGGGTCAGGCTCGGCTGCGGATTGCGATAAAAAAATTTTAATCATCAGTTTCAATAGAAATTGAAATTTACTCCCAAAATTTATTGTCGGTTTCGTGACTGACGGTGGACATAAGTCTAGGTTCTCCGAACGTAAACAGTCAGGAGCGTATGAGCCCTTTCCGGTGGATTTTACTGCGTGTTAAACAAAATTTTGAAAATTGTTTTTCTAATACGGAGGCAGGGATAAACTAAATATTTAACGAAAATGAGAAAGAAAGTTTGCTGTTGCCCGTTAAAATAAATGTGTTTCCTGCTTACTAACTCAAAAACTTTTCAGGCCGTTGAGCATCCCGTTTGAAATGAGAGCTTTCTCTTGAATAATTGGTCAAGATACTTTTTCCGTATTTATAATTATATGCTGCTCATTTCACGAGGACTTTGCTTCTCGTTATTACAAAGCTTCCTCTATGAGTAAGCAAAAATTAGTTACTTTCATGAATATCAGATTAATCGTCTGCGAACAACACAGTTTTCATAATTCTCACGTCAACAGTTGAGGGTTGGAGGTTATAAAACACTGCAGTGGGACTCCGATGCTTGAAGTCAATCGGTCCTTTTTTTTACGATTTGAGATAGGCAACGACATATTGTCAACCAAAGATGGAATAGTTGAATTGTTAGTTAAAAAATTAATTTTCAATCACAAAGAAAAAAATATTTAAAAAATAGTGATATTTCACACAAAACAGATCCTAATTCAAAATAAATTAATTTTTAAGCAAATAGGGCATTTTCAACCTGATAACAAGAATTTGCTACAAGACAGGTGAATTTTTGACCCAAAAATATGAATTTTTTAACAATATACAACCAGGTAATAGAATTTTATTAACAATTAAAACATTTTTTATGGGTTTATCTTCTTGGTTTAAAATTAAACTATTTTGTTGGAAAATCTTCTTCTTTAGTTGAATTTAACTGGTTGAAAATTCATTTTTTTTAAATTAGTTTTTTAAACTTAAAATTAACAACTATTTCAGTTGACAATTCATCTTTATAGGTTGAAAATTCAACTATTTTTATAAAAAATTTTACTATTTTGTGGAAGTAATTGTTTTCGTGAGAAATTAAACCATTCTGTTGAAAATCCGTTTCTTTATTGAAAATTAATTTTTTAAACAGAGAATCTAACTATTCCATTTTTTTTGTAAACTTATCTTTTTTAGATGAAAATTCAACTATTTGGTTGAACATTTTTCATTTGGTAAACAATTAATCTTGTTCGTTGAAAATTCATCTATTTGGTTGAAAATTCATGTATTTTTTTGAAAATTTGTCTTTTGGTACAAAATTTATGTTCTTTGTTGAAAATTAACTCTTGTTGATAATTTATCTTTTTGAAAAAAAGTGAATCTTCATTGTTGAAAATCCATCTACTCGGTTTAGGATTCAATTATTTTGTTAAAAATTTGTCTATTTAATTAGTTTAATTAATTTTTTTCGGAAAAAAGCTCTTCTCCTTTCGGTCCGCTGGGAATCGTCCCACAGAACTTCCGATTGCCGGTTAGGTGCTTTCCCATTAAGCTACTAGAGAGATCGAGAAAAAAAAAACTTTTTCAAGAAATACAAGCATTATTTTGCAAAGGTGGTACAAATTACAAATTGAGTTTTTTCATGAATCTGTATTATCATCAGAGATTAACAAAAATGTTAACGTCTTTTCAGACTAGATGTGCTATTAATTAAAAATTATTTTAATTAATTTTTTTCTGAAAAAGATCTTCTCCTCTCGCTCCATCTAGAAAAAACTGAATTAAAATAATTTTTTATTCGTAGCTCCATCTAGTCTGAAAAGACGTTAAAAATTTCTGCTATCCTCTGATCATAATACGAATTCCTTGAGAAAATTTTTTTTCATCATACCTCAATCGAAAATTCGACTTTCGATGCCTGTGGAGCGGGTCGAAAATAGAATTTTCAACCCTAGGGAAGAAAGTGACAGATCAATGTAAATTTTCTACCCTAGGGAAGAAAGTGACAGATGAATGCAAATGGCGCTGTTTCTTTGTTCACTAGCGCATTAGGTATTTCAGCTAGGGTGAGAGGAATCCAAGATGTCTGCACGCTGAGGGCCGTACAATAATACCAATTGCATTATATAAAACTTTATTTTTTTAATAACTTGAAAGATAATTATTAACTAACATAAGTGTATTTAGTTATTTATCACAAGTTATTCAGTTAGTTAATAAAATCGATTCTCGATCATCATAATGTATCGATAATCGCGAGACTTGTCTTGAAGCAAACTTCAATCTACTTCGATTGTAATGGAGCGCGTCTGTGAAGATAGTAAAAGGTTGAAAAAAAACAGCATTTTCTTCGAAAATAAAGTGAAAAATGGACTCAAATAATGTGCAGTGCAACGATTCTTTTGGTTTGCCTTCGGACATAGAAAAAGCCGCGAAAGATGTCACAAATGAATTGCTGCCCGATAAATCGCGTGATCGCTATGAAGCAGCGTATCAGAAATTTCTTGAATGGCAAAAATCCGTAAAAACAGATTTATTGACGGAAAATGTTTTACTTGCATACTTCAAAAAACTTGCTGAAGATTATCAGCCATCAACCCTATGGAGCCACTTTTCGATGCTTAAAGCAGTCATTGAAAATAAAAGTAAGGTTAACATCGGAAGCTACTACCTTTTAAATGCATTTTTGAAGAAAAAATCCAAGGGGTACGAGAGTACTAAATCAAAAGTTTTGGAGGCCAAACATGTGGAAACATTTCTCAACGAAGCTCCTGACAATCGATGGTTGGTAGCAAAGGTGAGTACAATTAACAATGATAACCTCAAATTAAGTCAAATTACCAAATCGTGCTAAAAAATAAAAACTTTTCATCATATTTCATGATAAAAAATTGGGAGTACATGAGTTCAATGAAATCAAATCATTTGATAACCTGGAATATATTATTAACAATAACAATAAAAAATACAAAAAAGTGGAAAAATAACTACAAATTCATCAAATATGGAAATTAATAAAACATTTTTTCAAGGTCATTCTGGTCATTGGTATCACCGGAGGATGCAGGGGAGGTGAACTCCCAAATATTAAATGCAGCGACATTGAGGATAAAGGCTCTCTTATGATAATCAGAATCCCTGATACGAAGAATAATGTTCCTCGAACCTTCGTCATCGAGGAGACCTTCATGGAGATAGTTAAAAAATATATGGCTTTACGTCCTAAAGACGTTCCGACTGATCGTTTTTTCCTCAATTACCAAAACGGTAAATGTACCGCACAAGTCATTGGCAAAAATAAGTTTGCGAACACTCCGAAAGAAATTGCTCTATACTTGAGATTGCCTGATGCCCACCTTTATACCGGTCATTGTCTTCGCCGAACTTCAGCCACTCTGCTTGCTAACCAAGGAGCAAATGCTCGAATGCTTCAACAACACGGGGGTTGGAAGTCAAGTTCTGTTGCAGAAGGTAACATCAAATTTTCTTACATATCAATGCAATTATTACTTCTATTTTTGTATTACATAAAATTATATTTAATTTCGCTTAATTTATAATTCAACTCATTTTTTACAGGCTATGTTGAAAATTCTGTCAACAACAAAAGGAAGATTGGAAACTTAATCACTCGTGATATTAATTTGCTACCATTGAATTCCAGTTCCGGAGCTGAAATCTTGCAAGAAGCAAAGCGACCTCGAATAGAATCCTGTGCAACAGTTACGAACTCTTCAACGTCATTTTTGGAAAACCCTGCTTTAAATATTTCCAATTCTGGAATTCATTCTGAAACGAATCGTCAATATACTTTGACCACAAATAACTCCTTCGACAATAAAAATGACAATCGAAATAACAAATCGATCAATATCAGGGATTGTAATGTTCACATTCATTATAACTAAAAAAATAACGACGGGTCTTGCAAAAAAGCCCTTTTCCATAATGTCAAGTTGGTTTTCTTTTCAAGCTTTGTTTCAAGCTGAAAATTTTAGTTTTATGTATAGAATAAAACCAGGAAATCAGTCTATTAAGTAAAAATGAGAGAAATTGTAACAATAGGCTGTGAAACTCTCTATACGTATGTTTAATGTGGATATACGTATGATATATGATTAAAAATTAATTTAAAAATGCAAGTTGATGTTTTTTATTATTTAAATACCCACATCACTTTTTGAAAATAGCAACTCCATATTTTTATTTTTTGAATTTTGTTTTATTTTTGTAAATTATTAAATTTCTTCATTATTATTGACTAAGGGAATAATATTTCCTTATATATTGATTTTTGTATCCCATAAACAAGCCCCTCCTCTTTCATTGTTTGAAAAAAATATTTCGAGTGTATTTTTTTCTTTAAATTGATTCATTAACTAATTAAAATCTTATTTTATTTAATGAATTTTACTCCCCCCACTGCTAGTTCATACACCCTCGTTTGATTTCCCCCTCGCCTTTTTTTTAATGAATTCATTCCTATTTCACTGTATTCATGTACACTTTTTAACTCGACATTTAAATTTACCGCCGAACCAGCTACGCCTCCAAGCCCAGTCAAAAAATCTCTAGGCGAGCGACCCTATTTCCCCCATTCAATTCACTAAAAGTTTCTATATTGCAAAACTCGATGAAATTACAAAATTTGTGTGAACTCTAGGCATCTCAAGTCGAATTTTCATTCTCGGTATGATGAAAAATAGTATGCATGACTCGGGTCGAGGCAACGATTTCACTCGTGTGATATCTGCCCTCGCTTCGCTCGGGCAGCTAACTTCACACTCGTGAAATCGTTGCCTTTCGACCCTCGTCACGCAATATACTATATTATGTTCAACTAATTCGATTTTTTTATTTTATTTTTTTTATTGAAAATTCTTCTTTTCTAGTTTAAAAATTAACTTTTTTCTTAAACATTTGAATTTTCAGCTTCAAAACTTGAATTATTTCTTGAAAATCATCTATTTGGTTGAGGATTGAACTATTCTGTTGACAATTCGTCTTTTTCTGCTGAATTTATGATGTTGACAATTTACGTTTTTTTATTATTTTTTTTAACTGAAAAAATTAACTTTTCCAGTTTTGGTTGTAAAATTGAAAATTCAAGTTTTTTGTTTAAAATTCTACTATTTGGTTGACAATTTATTTGTTTTGTTCGAAATTTAATTATTTTGTTGAAAAAATCAAATTCAACTGGATAATTCATTTTTTATTTAGTTTTTTTTTTTAATTTTACTATTCCATTTTTGGTTGTAAACTTCTATTTTTGGTTGAAAATTCATGTATTTTGTCGAAAATTCCTCTTTTGGTAAAAAACTAATCTTCTTGGGGGAAATTCATCTTTGTACCTTCAATATTCAGACTATTTTGTTGAGAGAGAAAAATGTTAAAACGGTTTTAAAGAATTTCCTTGAATTTTGAATTTTTTTCAACTAGTATATGCAATATAAGTATATAAAAAATAAATAAATGATTAATAATAAAATAATCAAATCAAATAATAAATGAAATAAAATAAATAGAAGTATATATAATCCCTTGCTCTTGTGGCACAATTTATATTGGAGAAACCGGGATATCGGTGAGCCAACGTATAAACGGAAATGAGAGTAAAGTTCAAATCTACAAACGATATTAAAGTTGAACAATTAAAAGAAGTTTTTTCTCGAAAATTCAATTAGTTTTGTAAACTTAAAATTAACAACTATTTGTATAAAAAAACTCAACTATTTTGCGGAAGTAATTTTTTTCGTGAGAAATTAAACCATTCTATTGAAAATTAATTTTTTAACAGAGAATTTAACTAGTCCATTTTTTGTTGTAAATTTATCTTTTTTAGTTGAAAATTCAACTACTTCCTTTAGAATTCAATCATTTTGTTAAAAATTCGTCTATTTAATTAGTTTAATCAATTTTTTTCTGAAAAAGCTCCTCTCTTTTCGGTCCGCTGGGAATTGAACCACAGAACTTCCGATTGCCGGTTAGGTGCTTTCCCGTTAAGCTACTAGAGAATTTAAAAAGATTCTTTACAATTTTTGGGGATTTTACAAGATTAGAAAATTCTATACGGTTGTAAAGAATTTCCTTGTTTTTTTAATTTTTTTCAACTAGTATATGAAATACAAGTATATAAAAGTATATAAAAAATACATAAACGATTAATAATAAATTAATAAAATAATAAATAAAAAACAATAAATAGAAGTATGTAAAACTACTTGCTCTTGTGGCCCAAGCTATACTCAAGAAACCGGGAGGGCGGTGAGCCAAGTTATAAAAGAACATCAGAGTAAAGTACAAATCTACAAAGAATATTAAAATTGAAGTATTAAAAGAACTTTTTTATCGAAAATTCAACTTTTTCTGAAAACTTTGTCATTTCTGGACGCTCGCTTATATCTTGAAATTTATTCAGGAAGTTATACCCAATATTCTTCTGTTACTGTAAAGACAAGTGTCCTCGACTCTACAATATCCCTCTCACATACACCAACACAAGCCGTATATATATGTAATACATAAATTATCACATTGACAGCAAAGCCGACTCACAATTCAGTGAATCAGTGGCTTGAAAGGCAGAAGCTCATTAGAGACTCTGATCTGTAATCGCTATCTTGTGCGAGTGGAAACATCAATATTGGGTGTTGACCAGCGTTATCGCATTAGTTGTATTTTTAAACTCGAAGACTAGACTACAATAATGTTAAGAACAATTTTTACCCTCTTTTTTTTACTTTTTGTGAACAATTTTTTTATTCCAACGAATGCCGCTCTTATTC
>CAKNXH010058699.1:0-12042 GCA_932178445.1 Andricus quercusramuli | reverse complement strand
ATTTGAAAAGAGTTTTAAAAAATTTCCAGGGATTTTACAGGATTACAAAATTCCATATGGCTGTAAAGAATTTCCTTGATTTTTTGAAGATTTGAAAAGATTTCATACAGGATTTACAAAATTTTAGGATATTTTATACGATTCAAAGTGATTTAAAAAAATTTCGAACATTTCCAAATAAGAATTTTGAAGTAATTTTATTCTTACATTATCATCAGAGAAGGTATCAGATTTGGGTAAAATGGTTCATTTGTTTATAAAATTTATTTGTCACATAAAAATTCAAAATACAAATTACTGATAAATGAAAGGTGATAAGATAAGTGATAAGAACTTGAATTAAACAATCCGATTGAATGAACTTTCGTTCTGGCTTGGGTTTACAAATATTATTGTTTCTAATTTAATTAATAATCAAAATACAATAACATATTCACCTTATAAGTGAATTGTTTAATTATTTCTTGAACCTCATTTTCTGAAATAGCATAATTCATTGTAATTATTTAGAAAAATAATTATAGGTTTAATTCTTTTCGATGCAAAATGTAACATTTAAATTATTCATTATTAATTTTTAATTAATTCTAAACTAAAAATTTACAGGCATGTGCAAAAGTCGATCCAACAAAACTGAATATACATATAGTGGCCCACAGTCATGATGATGTTGGTTGGCTCAAAACAGTTGATCAGTATTACTACGGAAGTAAGCAATTTATATTAAAAATATTTTTTACATATTATATTTGTTATAATACAACATACGTTATTTCAGATCGAAATGGTATCCAAATAGCTGGTGTTCAATACATTCTTAACTCGGCAGTTAAATCCTTGCAGGAAAATCCAGAGAGAAGGTAATTAAAAATATTTTTTATAACTTTATTTTTCATAAAATAAATTTAATTCAATAATAGTTTTGATATAAGGCTCAGCTAGTGCTGATTGCGTAAAATATTTTAGCCTGACTTCACGCTCATGTTCCTTTATACGTTGGCTCACCGCGCTCCCGGTTTCTCCAGTATAGACTTTACGACTGAAAGGTGCAAAAATAGAACAATTTCTGAAGAACCCTAAAGATAAAAAGGCACCTATCAGTAACCCGGGAGTTTATAAAAGTTCTTGCTCTTGTGGCAAAGTCTATATTAGAGAAACCGGGAGGGCGGTGAGCCAACGTAATTTTGCACACTATGGAAACCCGAAATACCTTATTTAATTATAAATTTAATTTAATTTTCCAAATCAAAAATTTTATGAAAATTTCATAACTTTATGCTCTTACTTTCATCCAGCAAAATTAATTTCCTACCAGAATACGAATTTTCAACAATATTTAAGTAAGAAGGATAAGATTACATACAAAAATGATATTGTTAAATTTTGAGCTTCCAAAAAAAAAAATTTCAAACATTTCAGTTCAATTCATCCAAAATGATGAATTTTCAACAAAAAGTTTTATTTTAAAGCCAAAAAGACGAATTTTTTAGACGACAGTTCAATTTTTAAATCGAAAAGCTGAATTTACATCCAAAAAGTTCATTTAAAAGAAATGACGAATGATCAACAAAATAGTGGAATCCTCAACGGAAAAAGATTAATTTTCAACCAAACACTTGAATTTTTGGACAAAAAGAACAAATTTTCAGTTTTAAAAAGTAATTTAAAGATGTAAAATTTTAACATGCAATATTAATTTCCTACTCAGAAAGATGAATTTACAACCAAACTGTTAAATTTTCAACTGAAAAAAAACGAATTTTCATAAAAACAGTTAAATGTTCAACTAAAAGAATGATACATTTTGAAACAAATTTTTAAATTTTCAACAAAATAACTGAATACTGAAATAGAAATGTTCAATTTTGAAGCAAAAATATCAAATTTTAACACAAAAAAATAAAAAATAAAATTTCAACAATAAAATTTTGTTTCAGGTAAAAATTGTTTATCTGTTTAAAAATCAGTCTAAATTTTATCCAATCCGAAAGAAAAGTAATTTTCTCTTAATTAAAAACGAATTCCTGTATTCAGCAGGACTTTTTTATCACTTTCAATTTTCTCACGTACTACCTAAAACACTGTAAAAAAATAATTTTTATTCAATTTTTGAACCTATAGAATAAACCTAAAAAAATTGCGAAAATTAAAAAAAAATTCTCGGCACCACTGAAACTTTTTTTTCTTAATTAAAAAAAAATAGTAAGTTTCTATCACTAAGAGGGAAAAATTGAAGGGATACCGTTTTGGAAAATTCATTCTAAATTTTTAGGCGCTACCCTATTAATTAATTTAAAAATTTTCATATATTGAAAAAAATCGTATTCTAAGTACACGAGAGTATGTAAAAGATCGAAAGGTCAATGACACAATAATTGCTTTATGTTAATTTCAAATGAAATAATTCTAATTTTTATTTTATTTTTATTTTATCTAATTTTTATTTCTACTTTATGGAAATTTTTAAAACAGGTTTATTTATGTGGAAACCGCCTTTTTATGGAAATGGTGGTTGAGACAAGACGAGAAAGAGAAGGCTGTGGTTCGATCATTAATTAATGAAGGAAGACTCGAAATAATTGGTGGAGGATGGAGTATGAATGACGAAGCAGTGACCCATTATCATTCTATTATCGATCAATTCACCTGGGGTTTCAGGTATGTGAAAAAAAAAAATTTTTGCATTTTTTGCATTTTTTTAATATACCTCAGGAGTCATCTACAATTTTTTTATAGCTAAATTTTCAATGGAAAAAAATAATTTTCTATCTTATTATTTTCTTTATCTATTAATCTTTATTAATTTATTTTCTATCAAAAAAATGAATTCTCAACCAATTATTTGAACATTCAACCAAATAGTTGAATCTTCTACTAAGAAAGATTATTTTTTAACAAAAAATGGCATATTTAAATTTTGTAATTGAAAAATTACTTTTCAACTAATAACAATGAATTTTTAACAAAATTATCAAATTTTCAACTGATTGTTTATCAAAAAAGAGGAATTTGTAACTAAATAGTTGAATTTACAACTGAAAATGATAAAGAGATTGATAAAGATTAATAAAAAACCGATTTTCAAAATATGTAAATTACCATAACTTCCTCTATACAGTTTTTTAAAAGAGTAGGGAAGTTATGGTAATTCATAATATATTAAAAAACGGTTTTTTATAGTAAAACTTTTTTTCAACATAATTTAAAGTTGATGCAAGAATATAAAAGATTCGTTGGTTTGAGAATAATCGATTGACCTATAATATTAATGCATTTATTCAAAGAGTTCGGAAGTTATGGTGATTTATATATCTTTTAAATCGGTTTTTTATAGTAAAACTTTGTTCATTGACATACTTCAAGGTTGATGCAAAAATATAACAGATTCCTAGGTTCGAGATGAATCGATTGACCTATAATATTAATACATTTTACTAAAGCGAAGGGAAGTCATGGTAATTAATACATTTTTAAGATCAGTAGTTTATAGTAACACTTTTTTCATTAGCATGATTCAAAGTTGATGTAAGAATATAGAAGATTCTCCGGTTTGAGACGAATCGATTGACCTATAATATTAATGTATTTATATAAAAATTTAGGAAGTTATGGTGATTTATGTATTCTTAAAATCGAATTTTATGGTAAAAATGTTCTCATTCTCATGATTTGAAGTTGACGTGAGAATAGAAAAGTTTTGTTTACTCGAAACAAATCGATTGACCTCTAACATTGATGCACTTTATTGAAGAGTAAAGAAGCTATGATAATACATAATATTTGAAAATACAATTTTTTATAGTAACACTTTTTTCTTCGACATAATTCAAAGTTGATGCAAGAATATAAAAGATGCCTTGTTTCGAGATGAAGCGATTGACCTATAATATTATTATGTCGTTTTATTGAAGAGTAGGGAAGTTATGGTAATGCATAATATATGAAAATAAGCTTTTTTAATTGAAAAAAAAAACTTTTTTCCTCAACATAATTCAAATTTGATGCAAGAATACAAAGGTTCCTTGGTTTGAGTCGAATCGATTGACCTATGATATTAATAAATCTTAATAAGGAGTAGGGAAATTATGGTGATTCATATATTTTTTAAATCGGTTTTTTATAGCAATACTTTTTTCATTAACATATTCCAAAGTTAATGCAGAAACAGAAAAAATGTGTTGATTCGAGACGAATCGATTGACCTACAATATAAATGCATTTTATCGAAGAGTAGGGAAAATATTTGAAAATACGGTTTTGTATGATAGAACTTTTTTTCCAACATAATTCAAAGTTAATGTAAGAATATAGAAGATTCCTTGGTTTGAGACGAATCGATTGACCTCTAATATTCATACATTTATATAAAGAGTTGGGAAGTTATGGTAATTTATATATTTCCAAAATCGATTTTTATAGTCAAAATGTTCTCATTCTCATAATTTGAAGTTTAGGTGAAAATAGAAGAGTTGTGTTTATTCAAGACAAATCGATTGACCTACAATATTAATGCAGTTTATTGAAGAGTATGGAAGTTATGGTAAAACGTAATCTTTAAAAATACAGTTTTATATAGTAACATTTTTTTCTTCAACATAATACAAAGTTGATGCAAAGATACAAAAGATTCCTTGATTCTAAACGAATCGATTGACCTCAAATATTATTACATTTCATTATTGAGTAGGGAAGTTATGGTGATTTGTATATTTTGGAAGTCGGTTTGTTAAGGTAAACCGTTTTTCATTGGCATAATCCAAAGTTAATGAAAGCACAGAAAACATGTGTTGATTCGAGACGAATCGATTGACCTACAATAATAATACATTTTAACAAAGAGTATGGACGTTACGGTAATGCATAATATTTGAAAATACGATTTTTATAAAAAAAAACTTTTTTCTTCAACATAATTCAAAGTTGATGCAAGAATATAAAAGATTCCATGATTCTAAACGAATCGATTGACTTAAAATATTATTACATTTTTTTGAATAGTAGAGAAGTTATGGTGATTTGTATATTTTGGTAATCGGTTTTTTAAGGTAATATTTTATTCATTGACATAATTCAAAGTTGATGCATCAATATAAAAGATGCCTTGTTTCGAGATGAATCGATTGACCTATAATATTATTACGTTTTATTGAAAAGTAGGGAAGTTATGATAATTTATATATTTTGGAAATCGGTTTTTTATAGTAAAACGTTTTTCATTAACATAATCCAAAGTTAATGCAGGAACAGAAAACATGTTTTGATTCGAGACGAATCGATAGACCTACCTGTATACAAATACATATTATTAAAGAGTAGGGAAGTGTGGTAATGCATAATATTTGACAATAAGTTTTTTTTATTTTTAAAAAACTTTTTTCCGAAACATAATTCAAAGTTGATGCAAGATCACTAAAGATTCCTTGGTTTGAGACGAATTGATTGACCTATAATGTTAATACATTTTGATAAAGAGTAGGGAAGTTATGGTGGACGGATATATTTTTAAAATCGGTTTTTTATAGTGGAACTTGTTTTATTAACAGAATTCGAAGTTAATGCAGAAACAGAAAACATGTTTTGATTCGAGACGAATCGATAGACCTACGACATTACTACATCTTAATAAAGAGTAGGAAAGTTGTGTTAATGCATAATGTATGAAGATACGGTTTTTTATAGTAGAACTTTTTTTCTCAACATAATTCAAAGTTGATGCAAGAATATAAAAGATGCATTGGTTCGAAGTGAATTGATTGACCTATAATATAAATGCAGTTATTAAAATATTTGGGAAGTTATAGTGATTTATATATTTTCAAAATCGTTATTTATAGTAAAAATGTTCTCATTCTCATAATTTCAAGTTGATGCGGGAATAGAAATGTTGTGTTTATTCAAGACAAATCGATTGACCTATGACATTGATACACTTCATTGAAAAGTAGAGAAACTATAGTAATACATAATATTTGGAAATACGGTATTTTATAGTAAAACTTTTTTCATTAACATAATTCAAAGTTGATGCAAGGATGGAAAAGATTCCTTGATTCGAGGCCAATCGATTGGTCCGTAAAGGACTGGCTGGGGCATTAAAAACAAATTTAACTCTTGATAACCATGATATATTGACTTTTCAACGTTATCAAAATTTACATATAAGATTTCGATCCGATTTTGGATCACAAACAATATATTTTATTGTTTTAGACTTGTTAGCTTAGTAGAGGGTTTACTTTCACTACTAAAAAATGCCTCGTGATTAGACGGGTTGAACCTACTGGAATTTCAGCGATTTCTTCTTCTGTTAATCGAATAATCTCGCCGCTTTCCATGTTTATTTTCAACCGTTTTACATCTTTTTTGAAATATTGATACATTCCAGCAAGAACATTATAACTCTCCAATATTGCATAGACGTCGCCGTGGGATGTTAATACAATTTGTTCTTGTGTTTGCATATACTCATACGTAACCCTTCCTGTTTTTATTCTGATTCGTTTTTCCGCTGAAATAGTGTATCTTTGAAGTTCGAATATCCTGAATGGATTCTTATAAGGCATGAGCCGAAGAAATCTAAGTTGTTCAAGCCCACATCCATTTCCGTCAGGAGAAGGAAGCCATGTAGGAGGAGCAATGGACCTGGATGCAGGAACCACGGACCTGGCATGAGACGACCTGGACCTGGCATGAGGCGTCCTGGACCTGGAACGAAGAGGAGGCTCGGCAGGTGCAAGAGATCTCTCAGGTGAATGTCTTTCAGAAGAAGAGGAAGTTCCGGCACGAGGAACACCGGGAATTGGATCACCATTTGGTAAACATTCGAACAGCGAACTTAACTCTGCAAAGAGGAATAGAAAATTACATTTTTCTAAATATTTAGAAAAGTACATTTGTTGATATGGGAGAAGCCTTCGATAAGGTCCATAAAACTTTGGGAACTTTAGAGTTGAACTTTGAAGAAGTTTTTTAACTTTGGGAAGTTCTGAAAGAGTATGAAGTTGAGTTTTGGCATGAGTTTAAGATTAGCGTAAATAAAACAAAAATCACAGTTGTGTGAAATGGACAATTCTAATACTTTCTGAATTGTAAATGATGAGAAAGTGAAAAATATAATCAATACTGAAACATTCCTTCCACAGAGAGTATATTTACTACTTCTGTGTTTTTTTGAGAAAAGACCAATAAGCAAAGCAAAGGTGATACAAATATAAAATAATATGTGTTTTTGTCATGTTTCAATTTACATGACAAAAAAGGATAATTAAAAAACGGCCTCAAAGAAGCTCATCAAAATTGATCAGACTCAAATTTGAAAAAAGAATGTTTAAAATCAGGTAAGAAATATGACCTCTGGAACTTTTTGAAACCCAAGAACAACATCCAACCCATATTTGAACCACCTGTGGAAATAGGACAACTTCAAAATAACCCTAAAGATGAAAAGGCACCTCTCAGTGATCCGGGAGTATGTAAAATCTCTTGCTCTTATGGCAAAGTCTATATTGGAGAAACCGGGAGAGCAGTGAGCCAACATGCAAAGGAACATTACCTTTTTATGCATAGCCTGCATGAACAGGTGAATAGACATAAAGGAAAGCAAAAGTTGTATACCAGAATACAAAAGTATGAAAACTGTTTATAAGAAATGTGTGAAAAACATTGTCAGTGGAGTTGCAGATGCTTGCAACTAATCCTTTTGGATAGGCATGGGTCTTTGTGGAAAGCTTTTCTTATTAGATTAGATTGGCGTAGAGATTATGAATCTTCCTATCGGATCATCAGATGGTTTGTGAATTCTTCATGAACAGTGACATACGATATAATAATAAAATAAGAATAAAAAGCAACGGATACACGTGAGCAGTTTTGTTACAGAAAAATATACCCATCGCATATGGAAGTAAAGCTCTGGCAGAATATTTTTTTAAATCATAGATATTTATATTATACTATTATATTCACCAATATAATTGAGGATGATTGCGAAGATAAGGGTCAGAGTAGAAACGGCCCTCATTTTTCCAAGTAGAGGAAAAATTTATGAGGTTTTTAATGCAAAATTTGGTTAAGAGTTGAACAATGGAATATTCTAGACTTTATCAGATGATACAATATATCATATAGCCGTTATCTCTTGGCTTTATCTCGTCAAGTTTGTTCTTCTTCGATATTTACTTTTTATTTGTGTCAGCTTCAAGAACAAAAGTTGTATCACTGATTCCGTTAAAGTTGAGGTACAAAATTCAGAAAATTGAAGAATTTTTTTTAGATAACTTTTTCAAATTTTAATAAAATCTGATGGCAACGGAATGGGATATTTGTGCATTCTCAGAGAAAATTACTTGACACTTGGTTAAAAGACTTTTTGTAAATTAAAAAGTAAATATTGATGTGTACAGCATGCATCTTTGTAAAATTATAAAGTCACGGCTAATATAATTTCAAGAAAACCACATTTTTTGTAATTTTTATCAATATTTTGTCCAAATACATTTGTAACCAAATTATTTTTATATATGATGTCACTCCTTTTCATCTCAAGAATAATACTATCATACAAAAGCATTCGCCTTTCAACTAGACGAATTTTTGACGGTATATATTAATTTTCAACAAAATAGGTGAATTTTCACCCAAAGAGATGAATTTTCAACTTAAACGATAAATTTTCAATTTCAGCGGTGAATTCCCATCCAAGAGCAGTGCATTTTCAACCGAAAATGGAACAGTTGAATTTTCAGTTACTAGAATTAAATTCTTATTCCTTGTCATAATATTGGAATTTTCGTTTTTTGTATATCAATTTCGATAAACAAATTGAAAACAAGGAGTTTTGTCAAAATATGATTCAAAGAAATGTTTTAGAAATTCTTGAGATCTGAAAATTCTCCAAAAACTTTTCCCCATATTTTGCGTCGTTTGGCTCAAAAATGGAATTTTCTGCTTTCTTCATTATATTTTCGATGAATCAAACAAAAATTACAAGTCCTATCAAAAAATGGTTGAAATAAATTTTGTAGGACTTTTTGAGAGCTGCGATTCCTTGTTGAAATCTTTTTCCTTATCTCACGCCATTTGGTAAAAAATTTCAAATTTCGATTTCTGCATAGTACTTTCGATAAATAAAACCAAAATGAAAAGTTCTATTGATATTAGTTAAAAGTGTAGGACTTTTTGAAAACTATAAATGCTCCTCAAGACTTTTTCTCGTATTTTGCGTCGTTTGGCTCAAAATGTAGATTTTCGATTTTCCTTGTAATATTTTTGAAAAAATATGAAGTCTTGGAAAATGGTTTTAATCGTGTGCTCAACTACGAATATTGACGACATTTCGTGAACACTGCAGTTCACTTCTTCTGGGCTAACCTGAAACTGCAGTTTCAGGTTATGTTGTTCTTAAATATACGCTCTACGATGCCTGTGATAAGCCAGAGCGCCCCATGTGGGGACTGGTCGAACTTGATTGGTCGAGCTTGATTGGTCAATCAAGTCCTTTTTCAAAAACCCGGGAGGGCGAAGAGCCAAATCAGATTGTTATTATATTCATTGTCCCTATTGAATGTTATTAGGGTGTTTCAAGATTTCGATTGCTTCTCTATGTTTTCTTGAAAAAATATTTAACGCTTTTGCGATGACAGTTGTTTCATCAAATTAAATGCTATGTCCTGTTTCTATATGATGCTCAACTAGTGCTGATTGCGTGAAATGACCTCTTAGTGATCCGGGAGTATGTAAAATCTCTTGCTCTTGTCGCAAAGTCTATATTGGAGAAACCGGGAGGGCGGTGAGCCAACGTATAAAGGTAATTTAAAGTCAGGCTGAAATATTTCACGCAATCAGTACTAGCTGAGCTTCATATCGGAACAGGACATAGAATTCCATTTGAAAAACTGACGGTCATCGTAAAAACATACAATATCTTTCTAAATGATATGCGGTCCAATGTGGACCAAGTGACAAATCTAAGGGTCTTTGATAGGTAAAAGTGAAGTTTTAACAGTTTTTTGGAGGTAGTGTAAGACAAATTTGGTACGTTGTATTTTTTCTTTCAAGAAGAGCAAACTTTTTTTCCGAAATTGGTTTGGATTTAGATGTTTTCAAATGGTTCTTCAATTCCAAGAATTTTGGGACGATGCTGCTGTCTCTGCATCGTTCAAGAAAGCTGAAGATGTTAGTAGCTTAGCTTAAGAAAACCTTACTTATTTGCCTTTGTTTGGCTTAAAATTAGAACTTTCGACTTATCCATTTTCGATGCACAAAACCAAAAAAAAAAGTCGTATCGAAAAAAGATTGAAACAAAAATTGTAGATATTTTGATCTGCATAATTCAAAGTTGATGCAAGAATATAACAGATGCCTTGGTTTGAGACGAATCGATTGACCTATAATATTAATACATTTGATTGACGAGTACGGAAGGAAACATAGCAAACTTGGTAATACAAATAACCAACTCTTGTTATTTGTGTCCGTAAAGGACTGGCTGGGACATAAAAAACAAATTGAACTCTTGATAAACATAATACATTGACTTTTCAAAGTAATTATCATTTACATATAAGATTTCAGTCCGAATTCGGATCAGAAACAATATATTTAATTGTTTTACGTTTTTTAAATTAAATTAGTATTGTAAATTAGTGTGGCTTAGAAGAGGGTCTACATTCACTACTTTAAAATGCCTCGAGATTACACGACTTGAACCAACTGGTGTTTCAGCGATTTCTTCTTCTGTTAATCGGATAATCTCGCCGCTTTCCATGTTTATTTTCACCCGTTTTACATCTTTTTTGAAATATTTATACATTCCAGCAAGAACATTATAACTCTCCAATATTGCATAGACGTCACCATGGGATGTTAATACAATTTGTTCTTGTGTTTGCATGAACTCATACTTACACGTTCCTGTTTTTATTCTGATTCGTTCATCCGATGAAATAGTGTATCTTTGAAGTTCGAATATCCGGTATGGATTCTTAAAAGGAATGAGCCGAAGAAATCTAAGCTGTTCAAGCCCACATCCATTTCTGTCAGGAGAAGGAAGCCATGTAGGAGGAGTAATGGACCTGGATGCAGGAGCCATGGACCTGGCATGAAGCGACCTGAACCTGGCATGAGGCAACCTGGACCTGGCAAGAGGCGACCTGGACCTGGCTTGAGGTGACCTGGACCTGGAAAGAGGCTCGGCAGGTGCAAGAGATCTCTCAGGTGAATGTCTTTCAGAAGAAGAAGAAGGTCCGGCACGAGGGACACCAGGAATTGGATCACCATTAGGTAAACATTCGAACAGTGAACTTAACTCTGCAAATAGTAATAGAGAATTAGATTTTTCTTCACGTCCGCTGGAATTTCACATGTAAAAAACGAAAGCAAAAAGATGTTTCAGATAAGCGTCTGAGCACTTCGAAATTGAACGTATTAAGGCGAATGTTTCACTGAAGTTTGGAGAATCATTTTGACTTCATCTACTTCGTTACGTTGTCAGCTGAACCAGGTGAAATAATAGTGAGCAAAGTAAAGTGTTACGTACTTTGTTATGTTCTCTGAAAAAACTTAGACTATTGTAAACGAATTGAAACATGTTTCACGCTACTTATCATGGAGGTGAAGTTATGGAGCATACAAAATGTAACATAGAAGAGGATACTTTCTGTTGAAAGTGGCAAAATAGAAATGTGTGCCTCTGAGCTAATGGTTTCAATGAAGAATTAAAAAAATAATAAGGCTGCTGGTGTAGATAGAGGTAGCTGCACTAACTACTGAGCTATCAGCTTATTAATTACCATAGCCGAAATATTTATAAAAGTACATTTTTTGATCTGGGAAAAGCCTTCCTGTTGACTTCCGGACGGCATGAAAGCAGTACATACACTATACATTGCAAAATGTTTGAGAATGGCTTTCCTGGACAAAGAAGGTGTGATCTCGTGGCTGTAAAGTTGCGTGGATCAACTTTTGCAGATGATGTAATCAGGATAGAATCATACGATGATTTGCATAGAATGTTGAACAGACAAAATACTTTCATGGAAAGCA
>CAKNXH010058698.1:0-75978 GCA_932178445.1 Andricus quercusramuli | reverse complement strand
TCCTATAGGTATACCCCAGGATGGATTTCGCCTGACGACAACCCTTGCTTTGTTCCCAGTATTCCCTGTGTTTTGTTCGGATCCAGTTTTTAATAGCCATCCCGACACTGCAAGACGCTATTCCCAGTACAGATTCCGGTCCTACAAATTCGCTCGCTGCGCCGCACTTTGCCAACTGGTCCACCTTTTCGTTGCCCTTGATCCCTGTGTTGGCTTAATGCCTTTTTGTATTCCCAAACCAGTTCTTATGTTATGTCTGGTTTCCCTGTTGCAGTTAGTGTCGCTTGGCTGTCCAGACAGATCGTGATCTGTCTGCCAGCATCGTTTTCCTCTATTAGTGTTTCAGCATAGAGAAGGACGGCCAGGACCTCCGCTTGAAAGACAGTAGCATGTCGCCCAAGTGTGATCCCCATCCCTTTCCCTCTCTCACTGTCATGAATTCCTGCTCCTGCCCCTCCCTCTCCCCTGGAGCCAACCGTATACCAGATTTCCCCCTGGAGGAGCGAGTTACCATTTTCTTTCCACAGATCCCTAATTGGGATACAGACGCGGAAAGCCTTGGCAAAGTTGAAGCGTTTTGTTATTTTATCTTGCCTCATCTGTAGAATCGGCAGTATGCTGATATCACTCGGGAGTCTAGTGTGTTCAGTCCCCGGATTCCATCTATTTTCTCTTGTCAGGCGGCTCATCGCATCATGTAGGGGTTCCTCACAGAGCATGAACCCTATCGCCGCTGTAGACGCAGTCCTCATTAATCCAGTCAAACCCTCAGATGCTAGCGTTTCTAATCTTCGCAGCCTGTCCTGCATTGTTTTATATTCCGCTCGTGGCCACCAGATCACGGCCGCATGTAGGAGCCTGGGTTTTAAGACAGCAGAGTAGAGCCATGCAAGCATTTTGGGCCCTAAACTTCACGTCAACCCAAAGGCTCTCCTGCACATCCAAAAAGTCATGACAAATTCCCTGCATTGGGTCTCCAGGTGCTTCGCCCAGCTCAGCTTGCTATCTAGGATTACTTCTAGATATTTAACTGAATGTGAAAACGTCAGCTTCCCACCACAAAATACAGGAGCGTCAGCTTTCGGAACTTTATAATTCCTCGTGAAAATGACCAGGTTGGTCTTTTCCGAATTTACCAAGAGCCCTGTGCTATCGCACCAGAGCTCTGCGGTGCGCAGCGCCGATCTTATAAGACCCATCAGCGTTTCTAGATGAGCCTCCCTAACTAGGATTACAAACTCGTCCGCATATCCTCGGGTATTGTACCCTTCTTCATTTAGCCTTGGAAGGAGGCCGTCCACTACAATGCACCACAGGAGGGGCGACAGGACACCCCCCTGTGGGCAACCCCGCGAAGCTATCCCCCTTACTAGGCCTTCACGCTATCTGGTTTCAAGTCTTCTTCGGCGTAACGTACTTCCTATCCAGCATACTAGCTGAACCGGCACGCCACATCTCCGAGCCTCTCGACAGATAACTTTGGAGAAGTATTGCTGAAGGCACCCTCTATGTCCAAGAAAGCGCCCACAGCGTACCCCTTTTGTTCCAACTGCTGCTCCAATTTTGCTACAACAGCATGAAGCGTAGTTTCTACCGAGCAGCCTGCCTGGAAACCATGCTGCCCTCTATGCGGCGGGGAGGCCAGAAGCACCTCATCCCTGATGTATCCCTCGACTAGCTTCTCTAGCGTCTTCAGAATGAAGGACGTTAGGCTGATTGGTCGGAAATCTTTGGCAGCAGTGTAACCCTTCCTCCCAGGACGGGTTCTGAAAGCTCAGGCGCCCCAAAACGGTCGCCGTACTCTTGGGGTTACCGGGAATCAGTACGGTCGCTCTGCGGTACCTTTGCAGACACTCCGTCCCCTTGACTTCCAAGTTCAGACCTTCTTTTAGCCTGAATATTGGGGTTTTCTCGACAATCCAGTCTCGCGACCAGATGTCAGCGGCCTCTACAACGATGGCCCCCGACCTAAGGAAGATGTCGTTGAATCTGGGGGCACGTACCTCGCGAGGTAACGCGTCAATCCCTTTCGAGATTTCATCCCTCAAACTGTCCAAGTCCTCAAGAGTAAGACAGTTATCAGAATAACCAGACGCAACGACAACTCTCACCAGGGCGTTGTTGGCCATCTGGGCGAAAGTAAGACCCTGTGTTACCAGGGCCTTCTGCCGTTTAAACTCCCTGTTTGGGGGAGTTTCTCCGAAGCCCTTCTTCCTCTTGCCTATAGAATAAGCCTGAGGAGTTGCTCCGGGTAAATTTCCCGCAGCCACTGCCCCCTGTGAGGAGCCTTGGCTGCAGTTTGCGAGCCGTGCATTACGGTCTCTATTCCTTTGTGCTCCACAACGGTTCCTCTTCCTTACGGAGAGTTCCGTTAGTTGCACTCTGACGGCTTCAACATTTTTGTCTCCACCATCTTCACTGTTTCGCACCGCCTCTGGTGGGTTGTCCCTCACGGAGCCTCCCACTTTTGTCGCTGGTTTGGGAGAGGGACCCGAGGCGGATCACTCATCGTTTGTGCTTTGTTTTCTTGTTTTGTTGGGTAACATTTGTGTCCCACGAGAAGATGGGGAAGTAAGAAACACGCCTCACAGAGCCCCGCTTGTGGGGGGCGGGTCTATATACTAAGGGATTCGATCTGGTGTCCCAAAGTCCCCGTTAAGGCACCTCCTTCGAGACCCCTGCGTGTCCTCCTTTGCTGAGAAGGGCAGGCCGGGATGTCAAAGGATTTGTTAACCCTTGTACCATTCAGCTCTCGACACGGCGATTACATCTTAGCTTGTGAGCATGAGAATTCGCGCTCTCGATATTCCAGTAGGCTTTGCCATTAACCCCTGGAATGACCGCTCCTAAGTTTGAGTCTCACCGACCCAAGTCCTTCAGTTCCCTACAGTAGCCACACCTCGTGATATAGCCCCTCAGGTTCACCAATTCCAGATCTGTGGTCAATGAGCCACGTAAGCCCTCCCACCAGCTACAAGGTCCCGCGATCCCTAGGGAGGGTAATTTATATTTACAGCTGATCAATTTAAAGAGCTTTTCATTTCCTGGTCAAAAAATAGATTTACTTTCATTTCCTGATTTCCCTGGTCGCGAATCTAGCACAATTTAGCACTTTTTTCATTTTTATGAAATATTAGTTTTTTGTTTTACCCAGTGGGCATAAAACCATGAACATCCCAAGAAAGTCTTTAGGACGTTCCTAGGTCGTCCTATGTCAGTCCAGTCAACGTTTCTAAGACGACCAATGTCGTCTTAATAGCATTCCTAGAATGTCCAGAAGACATGTTCCAAAAGACGTCTCTAGGACATCCTACATTTTTTGCCAATTGATTGATATTGGTTGATATTGTGATTGATATCCTCCTGGACTAGAACAAGTAACAAATTGAAGAGGAGGGGTGCCAGAATATAGCCCTGAGAAACCCTATTTTTGAATTATTATATGTCGACCAAGGTTAATTTTCTTTACAAAATTTGCCTCCAATCTCATTTTTTCCAGTTGTTTTTACTAGAGTAAAATTTAGGTTCCTAAGTTTGGGCGATTTTTGAATCAATATTTTGTATAGAAAATTACCTTGAGTGATCTCTAATAATTATTTTATGAGCGTGAAGAAACCAGATATCAATACTTTCTATAAAAAAAACTAATTTGTACTTAAAATGCATACATATTACTTCCGGTTCAGTTGGGGTTGACGCACATTATCTCTGGGGAAGTTGCGAGCTGGAGGTGTCCTGATGCGACGATCAGCTTTAGATCTGTTGCGCACAACCTTGGAGCGGATAGCGCAGGACACGCAGTAGTGCAACTTCGCTTACAATTTGGGGAGCTGGTATGCCTGATAGACACTAGCTTCTGTGATATCTCTCACAGCAGCCGCCTCGACGATGTTCCTGATGACGAATTTTTTAATCGCCTTGTCCTTGGGGACACATCGTGCGCAATTCGTACAGCGTACAGGGTTCACATGGCCTCGGCCATGTTTTGCACACCCTCCGTTACGGCGTTTACACGTCATTCTTTCACATTCACCAGGGTCGTTTTAGTCGTTCTAAAATAATGACTCAAGTATTAGAAGACGATAATTTCTAATCCTGCAATTTTAAGCGATTTTAATTTGTAACTGAATTATTTGAAATGTTTTAATCTAAAATTATTGAACACTTTCAAATCAAAAATTCTTGCATATTCGAATAGCTTCAAATTTCAAATTATTCATCATAGTCTACTTTTTCATGCTTGACCTACAATCATTCAATTTTAAAGGTTATATATTACAATTGTGAAAAATAAGTAGAATATTTTAATTGATTCATAGCTTAAACCTAAAACATTCATATACTTCAATCTAAATCAAGCCGAAAACATTGAATTTAAAATGCGTTGGATTCAAGATATATTTCGAAAAGAAAACTGAAAGCAGAGGATCGACTCTCCAAAGAAGCGACTAAAGTAAGAAGGTATTTTCGCATTATTAACGTTCAAATGTAAAGTTTTGTCTTTTTCGCGTTGTAGCAATTTCGAATCCAAGAATTAGTTCTTTTTAACCTAACTTATGAATTCTAACAAAAATGATGAAAATTCAAAGGATAAGCCTGCATCTGAAAATGAGACAAATTTTAACATTGAAGTTGAAATTGTCAAATTGGAGCCCTGAAAATTAAAAAATTTCAAATGAGTGTTTTGTAAATTGTATGGGAATCCTGAAAGAGTATAATCAATTCAGAATCGAGAGACATACAGCAAATATATTGTATATATTTGCATAGAGCCTGGTTATCCGCGCAAAAAGAAACGTTCCAAAAATTTCTTGTTTGCAGAGTTTTTAAATTTTCGGAAGTTTGCATCTTTTACACACCTATAGGTATGACCTCTACATAGTTAAAAAAAGTCTACACATTTTTTTTCGGATTTTAATAACCTATTATCTGAGAGATAATTCGTGTTAAATTCACCTCCGTTTACCAGTGACTGAAATGCACTAGGGAAAAAAGTCGCCAACACCCAGGAATAAAAATTAGATATACAGCGAATTTGAAAATTTTTTATTTTGATATCTGAGGAAATTATCTTTATAGCTTGTGATATCAAAAAATTTCATATAACTTCTAGGGACGACAGAAATATCTCGCAAATAAAATTCCCGATTCTGCAAAACTCCCGAATAATAAAATTCCAAGAAGAATAAAACTCTCGAACATTTTATGATATTACCGAATTTGAAAAATCCCAAATAATAAAATTTCCTACATAAAATCGCCGAATTATAAAATATCCGAAATGGAATATTCCATAATTATAAAATTCCAGAATTTGCCTAATTAAAAAGTTGTTTCCCGATAACTATTATTTAATGAAAGTGCTATAATAAAATATTTTCATCAAATACGTTTTTTTGATATTTAAAGTTTTCAAAACTATTATTTGAATTTAAAATAGCATTATCCAAACAAACTTTCCGGGATTCAAGTCAGCACAAATTCATTTATTTATTTTTAGTTTTTTCTCACCCAACAATTTGATTTTTGAGAACATTGTTTGTAATTTGAAAAAAATACTATGTACATTTTCAACCCAATTTTTTCATTCAGGAATACATTTCTTTCAATTGTTGTTATTTTAAATCCAAAGAATAGGAAATTTGTTTCAGCACTGGTTCATGGTTTAATTATTCCGGAATTTCTTTTCAGATTTTTTTTTTCAAATAAAAAATACGATTTTCGAGAAAAGGTTTTCTATATATTTTTTTGAAAGACTGTACAAAAAATCTGTCTCAATAATAAGATCTGCAAACGTTCCGTATTTTCTTAAATGCAATGAATTTCCGGTTCAGTCTAGTAATAAAAATTAAACTTCAAAGTAGAAAAAATTAAAATTAAAAAAATCATATGTATCATTCATAACAAAACATGACCATATTAAAAATTATAATAATATTCAACAATTAAATATAAACATGATTATCTTTCTGAGAGTACTACTCTGGCAATTCATTTCATTTGTTAAGATCATATCAGTGCTTATGTCATTATTAATTTTTAATTATTTTTTCCAAATACGTAATTTCGGTGAGTCTGGGCGTTGCCCTATTTATTATTATTGTATTCCAAAGTGCGGTGTTTATGAAAGTACCGTCATATTTTACAAGGATCAAGAAAACCAGCACATCCAACATGGCGTATTTTCTGACCATTTATTAGCAACCGAATTACCAATGTGACTTGCCAAAAATGTGACTAAACGCAAATGTGACTTGTTGCATTATTGCCAATTTTTTGTAGACCTCATATTTTTTGAAATGCGAGTTGCCGCGATGTGACTTGCCGCCGGTTACCAAGGTTTCCGGTTACTGAACAAGCGACGTTTCATTTTTGACTCTCAAAAACAATGATTGAATGATACAAAAAATACCGATAAATTTAAATTTAAAGATTTTTTGGGTTTAAATCGTGTGCGAAACTATATGAATGTTGCCGACGTTCCGTGAACATTGCATTTCACATCTTCAGGGCTGACCTGAAACTGAAGTTTCAGGTTATGTTGTTCTTATATATATATTTTCTAGGATGTCTGTGATTGGCTAGAGCACCCCATGGTAGGGACTGGTCGAACTTGATTGGCCAATCAAGTCTTTTAAAAAAAAAAACCCGGGAGGACGGAAAGCCAAATCGGATTGGTATTATATTCATTGTCCATATTTATGTTATTAGGGTGTTTCAAGATTTCGATTGCTCCTCTATGTTTTATTGGAAAAGTATTGTACGTTTTTATGATGACGGCTGCTTTGTCAAATAAAATGCTATGTCCTGTTTCGTTATGATACTCAGCTACTGCTGATTGCGTTAGATGTTTTAGCCTGACTTTACTCTCATGTTGCCTTACACGCTGACTTATCGCTCTCCCGGTTTCTCCAATATAGACTTTGGCACAAGAACAAGGGATTTTATATACTCACGAATCACAGAAAGGTTCCTTTTTATTTTTGGGGTTTGTTTAGAAGTTGTCCTATTTTCGCAGGTGGTTTAAATATAGTTTGGATGTTGTGTTTGTTGCGAATTCTTCCTATTTGTTCTGTGATACCTTGAATGTAGAGTAGGATGGTGGTCGTTTTTCTCTCTCTTTCTTAAGTAGGTTGTGTTAACTTGTTTTTTTGAGTGTATTTTCTTATTGCTTTATTAATTTGTTTGTTTGTGTAATCGTTTTGTATTGGGATTTGAAAACATTTTGTAGTTCCTCTTGTAAGTTTTCTTTATCTGTTATGGAGACAGCTCTGAATGCAAGGTAGTTCATGACCAATTGCTTCAGAGATGGGCGGTGGTGGGAGAAGGCATGCAGGTATCTGTTTGTATGCGTGGGTTTTCTGTAAACTTCATGTCCTAATGGGTTATCAGATCTTTTGTAAGCTAGTACGTCCACAAAAGGTAATTTTCCGTTTTGTTCAATTTCCATGGTAAACTGGACATTAAGGTGTATTTGATTGATGAAATCGAAAAATTTATGTAGTACATCTAGTCCATGTCTCCAGATGACAAAAGTGTCGTCAACGTAACAGCACCAACATTCTGGTTTAAGCTCCGATTGATTGGAGATTTTATTTTCTAGATGTTGCGTAAAAATGTTGGCCATTACAGGTGGGATTGGAGACCCCATTACTGCTCCTGAGGTTTGTTCGTAGAATTGGTTATTGAAAGAGAAATAGGTATCAGTGAGACAGTTTTCTATCAAAAGTGTCAGATTGGAGGGGAAGTTTGTAAAGGATATAATAATATCGATTGTATCAGAGATTGGTACTTTTGTAAAGAGAGATACTACGTCGAAAGGAGAAAGCGCTGGGATGTTGTTTTTTTGGATTTTTGGGAGTCCGTAAAGTTTTGGAGAGATGGTATTAGTAGGTTTCAATTTGGATATTGTTTCTTTATTCTGATCGAGTTCTCTAATAGCTGTTTTTTATTGTTTTGTTAAGTTTAAGGAGGGAAGCTGGGCTTCGCGTATGATGTTGGCCGTCCTACGCCGTTTGCAATTCGCTTTTTCGAGTGAAAGTGTGTATATATATATATATATATATACATATATTTCTTTTAAAGGAGTAAAAACGGAAAATGTTCATGGACCAGCCACATTCGAACCTTGAGGACCACGAAGCCAATATGTGCATCTCACGCATATATATTTAAAATATATACACGTGAGATGCACACATGGGCATGTAGTCAACAAGGAACGAGGGTGAGCGTGGGACTCACCAAACAGCACCTACGCACTAAACCTTCACTCCTTTTCCCTAATTCCAAATTACAAATGAGTTCTTCTGTTGGTATTTTGGAGGGAGCGACTGCAAAAGTATGTCCTTTAGATAAGGCTGAAATCATTTCATTGCTGAGAGGATGGTTAGAGATGTTTTTTACTGTGTTAGTGGTGCGTGCCTTACTGGAAGTAATTTGTCAAATTTTCTTTTTTCTTTTTGAGAGCAAAAATCATTAATCCGTTGGGATTGGTCGAATGATATACGGTCTAATGTGGACCAAATGTCAAATCTAAGAGTGTTTGATAGGAAAAGTTGAACTTTTAATAGTTTTTTGGACGTTGGGTGCAAGGCAACTTTGGTATGTTGTATTTTTTCTTTTGAAAGAAGCGGAATCGCTTTATGTAGAATTGATTTGGATTTAGATGTTCCCGAATGGTTTTTCAACTGCAATAATTTTGGAACGACCTTATTATCCCTACACCAGTTTAAGAAAGCTGAAGATGTTAGTAGCTTAGCTTGTGAAGACCTGAGCTTACTAAAAGTGTTAGTTTTAGTAAGAAAGCTCTCCCCGTAGAGTTCTTTAATAATAGATTTGATACTTTCACGATGATTCATTATGATGAATTTAAATTTAAAATTTAAAGATTTTTCTAGTTTCAGTCGGCTGCGAAACTATATGAATGATGCCGCCGTTTCAGGTCAGCCCTAAAGAAGTGAACTGAAATGTCCACGAAACGTCGGCAACATTCATATAGTTTCACACACGATTGATACCCGAAAAATCTTTAAATTTCAAATTTTAAATTTGAATTCATCATAATGAATAATCGTAAAAGTATCAAATCTATTCAAAATAGTAACAGATGCTAGGTTAATGACAGGGCGGTTGAAGCCAAAACACCCAACTGGAGGATATAAGGAACAGTGCTGTGAAGTTGCATCAAATAATAGAGCGCAATATAAACATTTCATGGAATTTCTTTATAAGTATTTTTCAATGGCCTTTTTACGCATTATCAATTTCAATAAAAAATTTCGAGGAAAACATTCTTTCAACAAATGTTTTCTCAATTCAGGAATTAATTCATTGCTCATGCTGAATAATTTTGATAAAATTTTATTTAAATATTTTTTCGTCTGAAAGTTTTAAATTTTAATCACACATGTCAAAATTTTACGGTTCCGAGTGGAGTAATGATTTTCCTAATTCCTTTTGCCTTCTTGCAGCAGCATATGAAAAAACGCAAAATGGCGCGAATTTTCATTGAAATACACATCCTAAGGGTCAAAACGGTTCCTTGCTATTTTTGATATCTTGGCGAATGCTCGAGAATGGACCAACTACAGAAAGTGTTTTACACAAAAAATTTTCTTTATATGTTACAAGTGACAAAAATGAAATTACAAATAATTTATATTTTGTCTTGAGCTTTTTTTGATTGATTGGATCATATGGAAGACGCATGAGAAACAGATTCTGCCTTTCCAACCACATTCATATAATATATTCACTGTTCATGAACTCTAACCAACACAAATAACGTTCAAAGATTAACCAGTTAACTGGTAGGCTCGAAATCGACCTTACGTGCCAAAACTGGTAGAAGGAAATAATTCCGTATTTATCATCAAAGTTCATTTTCTAAGAGTTTTTTAGGTCGCTGATGACGAATCCGGGGTCAGAATTGAGAAATTCGTAACATCGGTTCCCATATGGCAGTCTAAAATTCAAAAATCACGTGACTGGAATGAAAGGCAGTGTTAAAGAGTTTTTTAAGTCGCTGATGACTTTTCTACAATATTATCACTTTTCTACTGTTTTACTTTACTTTGTTCTACTCCTTCACTATATTACACTTCTCTACTATGTTATCAGCTAACTTGAATTTTTGAATTTTGACCCCGGGTTCGAAATCAGCGACCAAAAAACCACTAAGTACTGACTTTCATTCAAATCACGTGACTTTTTCAATTTAGTTCACCATATTGGATCCGCCATTTTTGTTTTCTCAATTTTGACCGCGGATTCGTCATCCGCGACCAAAAAGTTTTGTGGTAGTTATTCCAAGTGTGTATATATGCGTCATTACCAATTTTGTCACGGATTTTTTCTGTATATATATGTGTCAATACCAGTTAACTGGTTAATGTTAGACATTTGTCAATGGACAAAAATAGGTTGAAATAACACAATACTTCAAAAATACATAATTCAGAGTGTCTAGATTATCAAAATATATATTGACTACAAATCCATATATTATATCTTACAGATGGAATGGATAATTTCGCGCAACGAGGACTTCAAATCAGAACAACGCCGGCTGCGGATCGACTTACAAATGAAGAAATTGGTGCATTCAATCAAGACCAATTAAGCTACTATTTCTATCTGCAATCCCGCAACACTCATATTGATGCGGGTGAGTATATTATTTTTTTTTCAATTTTGAAAAATTGTTAGGATTAAAAAAAATCAAATTTTCATTTCATAACCGCCATTAAATAATTTGCTAGAGACCTTTAAAACTAATTTTGAATGTAGGTTTTCTAGATTTTCAAAACGAGAAATAAACATATCCTATATTTTCAACCATTTTCAGATAATATATTCACTATTCACAGAATCTCACCTCAACAAATAACATTCAAAGTTCAAAGTTGGATATTTGACATTGGTCAAAAATAAGTCAAAATAACATAATACTCTGAAAATACATAACTGAGGGCTTCTATATTCTTAGAATATATATTTAATTTAAATTCATATATCATATCTTACAGAACAGGTTGCAATCCTCAGAGAGCTGAGAAATTCACATTCTGAAGAACACGGTCATATACCAGCGCACTATGATTATGATCATCAGACGCCTAAAAGTTGGAGTGGCCACGCCACAGCTGGAAGTTCTCGTAATACACGTTAGTATATTATAATTTTTCCAACTAGGAAAGAATGTTAGGTTTCAGAAAAAAATGCAAATTTCCTTTCTGAACCACCAATAAATAATTTCTTAGAGACAATTTGAATGAATTTCGAATTTCAACTTAAGAAGTACATATTCTCATAGAAAATTTAATTGCTCATCTTTTTTCTCTGGACAAATATGGTACTTCTCTTTCGTTTTCAAAGTAAACCGGTTTTTTTCCCTTCAAATTTTTATTATGAATTTTTGAAAATTTATGAAAATTGTGGAAATTTGTTGAAATTTATAATAATTTATGGGAATTTGTGCCACACAAAAGTACCAGGCATCAAGTTGATACGGCAAATGGATCAAAAGGATGCAACGTTTTGATATATGTATTTATGATTAACTCGATTCAAATTCCGATGTCAATTATATCTGTCATTAGAATTCAACAACTCAACACATTATGGAATTATTTGAATCTCTTGCCTAAATGTTGAACAATTAAAACCGTTTGAAATTAAATTGTTAATCAAATTTGAAAAAAAAATCATTTACTTAGCTTCGTTTATTTTAATTTATGATTATTGAGGTTGTGGATGTTTGTTTGCAAATCTCAATAAATCTCGATCGAGGATCAATTATTGATTTGAGAACTTGAAATTGACAGAAAGAAATGTTTTTTGAGAATCATTAGCTGCATATGCAGGGCGTTTAGAACTGAAATTTAATTACCTCGATAATTTTCTGAAGGTTTTGTCAATCCGTGAAGTGAACCTGGTAGTCTAGGTGCTTGAAATACATTCTCCCGAAGGAAGATGTTTTGACGATAGAAATTTAAGATTCTTTGACCGTTTTTCTAAGGTCTTGAAAGTAAGCATAGTATCTTCATGTTTTAAAATACGTCTTCGAGGATGGTGTGTTCACAATAAATTTTTGAAATTCCTCGATATTTTCTCCAAGGTCTCGTCCCTCTAAGGAGTAACCTTGGTGTAGTCTAGGTATTCAGAGAACATCTCCGAAGAAAGTGTATTCATAATAGAAATTTCAGATTATTCTAAGAAGTAAGCATGGTAGTCTGGGTATTTAAAATACACCTTTATAGGGGAAATTGCGTACGTAACTGAAATTTGAAACATTCTAAAGGGTTTTCGAAGGTCTCGTCCTCGTGTGAAGTAAATCTGGTAGCCCAGGTATTTAGAATACATCTTCTTCGAGGAATGTGCGTTCAGGAATGAAATTTTATTCACCTTGACCTGTCTTCCAGGGTCTTGTCGTTCTAGGAAGTGAACCTTGTGGTTCAGGTATTCAAAATACATCATCACCAAGGAGGATGTGTTCAGAACAGAAGTTTAAGATACCCCAGCCGTTTTTCTAAGATATCGTCGTTTTAGTAAGTAAGCTTAGTAATCCGGATGTTCAAAATTGATCTTCCCTTAGAAAGTTGCGTTCAGAACTGATGCAGGTGGCACGTTCGTAACACGAGGTTATTTAAAATTCCAGTTTTGTACACAGCTTCATCGAGGAAGGTGCATTTGAAACATCTGGGCTACTGGGTTTAATTCTCAGATTTGCAAGACCTTTGAGAACCGATCAAGATATTTTGAATTTCAGTCACGAACACAGCTTCCCTGAGGAAGAAGTATTGTAAGCACCTGGACTACCGAGTTTACTTGTTAAAACGACGAGACCTCCGGAAACCCATGGGGTTGTCTAAAATTTTAGTTATGGGCACATCTTTCTCGAGAAAGGTGTATTTTAAACACCTCAACTACCGGGTTCACTTCTTAGAATGACGAGAGGTTCCAAAACCCACGAGGTTGACTAAAATTCGAGTTTGAACACAACTTTCTCGAGGAATGTGCATTTTGAACATCTGGCCTACCGGGTTTAATTATTACAATGAAGAGACCTCCGAAAAATGATCAGCGTGCTGTAAACATCAGTTAAGAATGCAACTTTCCCGAGGAATATGTATTTTAAACACCTGGAGTATCGAGTTTACTTCTAAAAATAACGAGACCTTCAAAAAAATATCAGCGCGTCTTAAATTTCAATTATGGACCCACCTCTCGAGAAGGATGTACTTGAAGCACCTGGACTACAAGATTTAATTTTTGGAGTCACGAGACCTTTGAAAAAAAATAGCGTGTTTCAAACTTCTATTAGGAACACAACTTCCCTGAAGAAGATGTTTTTAAACACCTTGACTACCGAGTTTACATCATGAAACGAAGAGACCTCTGAAAATCCATGAGGTTGTCTAAAATTTTAGTTATGGACACAACTTCCTCGAGGAAAATGTATTTTAAACACCTGAACTACTGAGTTTACTTCTTAAAACGACGTGAGCTACGAAAACCCATGAGGTTGTCTGAAATTTAAGTTATGAATACAACTTCCTCGAGAAAGGTGTATTTTGAACACCTGTGCTATCATCAACGCCACCAATCACTCTATCATTTTAATAATTATTTTTCAACTCTGAATGAATCTCTGTCTTCGAAATGACATTTGAAAAAACTGCTTTCTTTCGCGGTCAACTATCACAAACACACTCTTGTCATTCTGTTTGACACACTGATGCAAGTAGGCCCTGACGTTGTGCTAATTGATTTTTATTGATCCTCTAGAGCGAATCATATTGAGTTTAAATCCCAGATCAATATATCTACAACAATATGATACCTCAAGTTTTAGTACGTAGTCATTTATTTGTAATTATGGTCATTTACGTGAATTAATGGAAATATATGGTAATTTACAGATAACTTTTGATAACAGTTCTGCTAGACGTATAGGCACAATCTCCGGCTATAATGTCCAGAATCTTATTTTCTATAAATTTTAGAAATGTATAGAAATTTGTGAAAACGTATGAAATGTATAGAAATTTTCAGAAATGTACAGATATTCATGAAATTGGTCGGAATACATGAAATTGTATGAAAATATGTTTATTTTGAGACTAGTATGGTAATTTATCGCTAACTTTGTATTACCTTGACAATCATTCGACTGGATGTATGGGTTGTGCTCGAAATTGTTGTGCACGTGTTTCCATGATTTCTTGAAGTTTGTTCGCCCTCTAGCGATGTAACTTCTGGCAGAGTTGTTATCAAAATGCAGTGCGTGTCAAAAATTTTTCGTATGCATTTTCGATGTATAAATTTAATAGCCACTTGAAAATAATCTTGAAGAAAATACTACATCCATCATGGCTTATCTTCAAAGTCAGAACACCCAACTAGAAGGTACGTTCCGCTGGCAAATCCACAACGGAATTTGTGCTATTCAGTAGTTATTCTTGAGCAGCGATGGCAATTTGTAGACTCTTCTATTTTTATGAAAAAAAAACTAATTTTGTGTGAAGGTGCTCGCTTCCAGCACCCCCCACTACAACAAACCGGAATCGTAAGTTTTTCTAAATCAGCATTGTCATAATTCTGAACTCTTTCTGGGCTCTCTGAAACCGTAAAAATTAAATCTTAAAAAATCCAACCCTATCTTTTGAAAATAACCCCTAAAAGTAAATCAGTCATTCAAACTAAATGAAAATACGTCGAAATCTTGGGCTGCTTTTGGTTTCTCTGAAACAGTCAATAATTATACATTTTTTGGGTTTAAATAGTGTGCAAAACTAGGAATTTTGCCGACGTTTCGTGAACATTGCAGTTCACTTCTTCTGGGGCAACCTGAAACTGATTTTTCAGGTTATTTTGTTCTTATATATACTCTCTACGATGCCTGTGATTGGCCAGAGTGTACCATCGCGCACCGTGGGGACAGATCGAACTTGATTAGTCAATCAAGTCTTCTTTTCTTGAAAACCCCGAAGGTCGGAAAGTCAAATAGGATTTATGTTATGTTATTTATGTTATTAGGGTGTTTCAAGATCTTGATTGCTTCTCTATGTTTTCTTGGGAAAATATTGTATGTTTTTGCGATGACGGTTGTTTTGTGAAATAAAATGCTATGTCCTGTTTCGATATGATGCTCAGTTTGTGCTGATTGGGTGAAATGTCTTAGCCTGGCTTTACTCTCATGTTCCTTTACACGTTGGCTCACCGCTCTCTCAGTATCTTCAATATAGACTTTGTCACAAGATCAAATGATTTTATTCACTTCCAGATCACTGGGAGGTTTTTATGTTGTTTTTGTTGAGAATTCTTCCTATTGTTTCTGTAATACTTCGGATGTAGGGCAGGATGGTTGTAGTTTTTCTCTCTCTTGCTCTATTCAATTGTGTTGACTTGTTTTTTAAGTGTATTTTGTTATTGCTTTATCAATTTGTTTGTGTAATCGTTCTGTATTAGAATTTGGTTAAAATTTTTTAATTCTTTTTGTAAGTTATCTTCAGCTATTATGGAAACAGCTCTGTATACAAGGGAGTTGATGACCAATTACTTTTGAGATAAGTGGTGGTAAAAGTGAGTACGTAGGTATCTGTTTGTATAGGTGGGTTTTCTGTGAACTCCATGTCTTGATTTGTTATCAGATCTTTTGCGAACTAGTACGTCCAAGAAAGGCAATTACACGTGGGATCTTTTTTTTTTGTAGAGGAGCTGAGAATGCATTTACGCACTGAGTGTGGGACTCGACCTAAAAAAAAAACGGTAATACCTACTAAACTCACCTCCTCTTCCTGCCAACCCATGTCCTTGGAACCGCTTTCGCATTACTTCATAGACATGGGGGTAAGGCCACTAATCCGTGCTTCGGCTTCCAACTATGTTGCCAGCTTGGCATTCTTCCCAGTTCCATCCAACCAGGATGCACGCATCGTCCTCAGTAGTGTGGTGGTACCACACAACGGGCTCGTCGGCTTTTGGCATCCTGGTTGGGTATATCAAGTTAGGCAGCGCGTCCTTGAGGCTTCCACAGCGAAGCTGCCTCTCGGAACGCTCTGCACCTCATTGTCCGGGATTTTTCGTCATTTGTGGCGCAGAGGTAGCACTGCGGTGTACTTTCACACGCCGCAGATTTGTGCCCCTCTTTTTCGCAACTCCAACACAGCTTGGACCTATCAGGACCCTTGCAGTCCACTGCTATATGACCAAAGCGTAAGCAGTGGTAGCACCTTTCCGTCAACGTCTTTTTTCGGACTCTACAGGACATCCAGCTGACTTTGAGATGTCCTGTCCGAATCAAGCGCGCCGCCAGCTCCTCGCTGAGCTCCACATACGCCTCCTGGTGTCCCCTGAAGGCCCTCTTCGTTAAACTAACTTTTACGTCGTTCGGATGGACGCCGACGAAGTGGTGACATACCGCCTCCGTCACCTCCCCCACGTCGGTTGTCGTGTCCAAATCAAGGACCTCGACTTCCGTGCATGGAACGGGATCTCGCACGGAGTTGCCGATACCAACCGCCTCTCTAATGGCAGACGACAGTTTTGCCCTGCCGTCTGCCGCAGGGCCCACCTCGATGAGCACCTCTCCTTTCCGTGTCCTCGGACACCCCTGATTTTGACACCAAGGGTGTCCGGCTGCACCTTCCTTTTCAGGTCTTTGAGGACCTTGGCGTAGCTCGAACACTCGGCCGCTCTTAGCAGGACGGCTTCGGGTCGAGCTCTCCTCTTCGACACATTCTCCTTGTTCTTGAGTGCAGTTGTTGTTGCCCCTACATTTGACTTGTTCGGACTCGAGGACGCCACAGTGGTAGTGCGGGTCCTCGGTTTCTTGACCCTCCATCTGACATCACTTACCTCAACGGGACTCACTAAAGGCTCCCTCTCACGCATCCCAAGTTGGGGAGTGGCAGCGACCATAGCTTCATCGGTTTGCGTCCCACTTTGGCTTCTGTCTTTGCTCACGTTCTTCTTCATCTTATACTTATTCGCAACTTCCTTTCCGGTGTATTTTATCACATCCTGGTAAGAACAACTCATGGAGAGTATCCTGTGTTTTAGTTTGCTCAAAACAGTTTCCGCCTCACTCAGTCCATGGCTGATTGGCATGAACATATTCCGCTTCGTGTCGCAGAAGGCCTGCATCCTCGCCAGAACATCCTTCAAATCGTCTACATGTTTTTGACACTCCTCCATGTATTTTGTCGCCCACATTTTGTCTTGCTTGGCATACGACCCCTGCTTGTAGTCGTACGCCTCCACCACGTCTAATTCTCCTTCTAAATCCTCACACACACTCTGGTTTGGTTTTGGTTGGTTCGTCTGCATGCTGTTTTCACGAATAGCTAGGCAAATAAAGGTCCACCCCCGCAGAGCCCCGCATGCGAGGGTAAGGTCTGTGTACTCTAGAAGGCGACCTGGTATCCTAGAGATACCGTTTGCGACACCACCCCCCTGGTGCCATGCAGTCTTCGGTACGGTTGATTAACGCCTTGACTTGGAGGTATTTCCTTCGCGACCATCCCTGTACCCTTTCCCGGGACTGCTTATTGAGTAGTGCTACCGTATTCAGCAGAAACCCTCGTTACAGGGTCGGAGATATGAGATTAGTAGGTGTTAATTTAGACATAGTCTTGCTGTCAAGTTTAGAGTCTTTCAGAAGTGTTTTTGTTTTGCTGACTTGTTTTTGTGGGGTCTTTTTTGAGTTTTTTATATGTATCGTCAGTTAGAAGGTCTATAATTTAGTTGTCATGGTCTTCTTTATTGATTATAAATGCTGTGTTGCCTTTGTCTGAATGTAATATTGTCATGTCTTCCTTCCAATTAAGTTCTTCGATTGCTGTTTTTTCTTGTTTGTTAAGTTTGAGGAGGAAAGTTGAGCTTGGCGTAAGATGTTGCCCATCCCACGTCGTATGTTATTTGCTTTTTCGGGTGAGAGGGTATATACTGTCGATTCCAAATTACCAATGATTTTTTCTTTTGGGATTTTGGAGGAAATTACTGCAAAATGATATCCTTCACATAAGGCTGAAATCATTTCATTGCTGAGAGGATGTCTAGAGATTTTTAAAAATGTTTTAGATAGTAGTATGTGCCTTGCTGGAAGTAGTTCCTCAAATTTTATTTTTTGTGGTTGCGTGTAAAGATCTTCAATCCTTTGGGATTGGTGAATAAGACTTTTTTTATATTCCTATCCCCACAGTTATATTCAACAACCCACAAGAACTACCCCTAGCACATTTGACGAGCCATGTCTCAGCGCCATTTAACTAAAATTTCCAATAAATTAAAAAATCAAAATAGTGACCAAAAACACCTTCACAGGACTCTATACTCTATATATATATTTCATCGGAGTAATATTTCACAACCCTCAGGAAATAAACCTAGCTCAGTTCATGATACCGATATCAGCTGCCTTCAAATAAAACCGCCCAGAAATTTCAAATTGAAAATAATTACTCAAGACATTTACCCGAGGCGCTCGTTCATAGACATGCGTGCAATAATATTAAAAAAACAGCTTCTAATACATTTAGGAACCCAATCTCAGGTGCCTAACTAAAACTGCCAAAAAGTTCGAAATTGAAAATAATCACGCTAGCCACGTCCGGAAGACTATATTTCCTATCATCATCTCCACAAAGTTACTTAACAACCCGGAGCAACTTATCCTGGACATTGAACGAACTCCATCCTAGATATTTTCATCAAAAACATACTATATTATGTAAAATCTTGGAAAAGTGTTTGTAATTAGCCTTTTTAATTTGAACTTTTTTTTCGGAGTTTTAATTCAAAGTAGCTGAAATGGAGTTCATTGAATGTGTTTGTGGTAGTGGTCAGGGATCGCTGAATATTATTGCGGCGGTGGGAGGTCTATTCAATATTACCGTGCAGCAAATTTTTATTTTTTTTATTCGAAAATCCGTCTACTGATTTAGATCGGGGTGGCCGAGGACCACTCTTAAAAAAAACTCCGAAAATGTTTTCAGTTTTCCCGCATCTCTCACCGTTTTCAAGGTAACTTGAAATTTTGGTTTTGTTTGTAATTTTGAAAGCACTTACGTCCCTTTCATCTATGTTGAGAGAAACTAACCATGATTTTCACTTGATTTATAACTGTTTTTACCTAAACACACTTATCAATTCATTGTAATAATTGATCCAGAAATGTTGACTCTTTTAACATTTTTGTCTTCTTGAATCATCAAGTTATCGAATCTTTTTCACATTATTGACTTATCGATTTTATCTCTCGATTCTCTGCACCTGATTGCTAATTCTTACGTGACTTACATTATATGCCAATAGTTAACTGAGTTGGCCAATAGGGTTGAGGGACAACACATGAAGATAGCCAAAATACATGTCCTTTTTATAATTGGAATTGCCTGGCTAAGATCTTAATTTTAAACCAAAAACAGTGGACTTCAAACAAAAACGCGAATTTTTGACAGAATAGTTTATTTCTCAAGCGAAGCAGAATTATTTTCAACTGAACTGGTGCATTTCTTACCAAATAGGTTCCATATCTGAAGAAGAAGTACCTATTTACCAAAATTTTTTTTCTGTTTGTATTGATGTTCAGGTTTTGGCCAGATGAATAATTGATAAGATGTTGAATGTTTTCTGTCCACTGGCTTATTTATTTAGTATAAACATTTAGACAGTTTCGTCCGTCGACACCGGATTTTTAAACCAAAAAATAGCAATTTCCGAACAACATTCAAACAGTTATATCTTCACCAGAAACTACGAATTATCGACAAAAAAGTTAATTTTCAACATACGAGTTGAATTTTCAACCGAATTGGTGAACGATAAGTTGCAAAAATTGATTTTTCACTAAAATATGAACGAATTTGCTACAAAATAGCTCAGTTTTTGACGTAAAAAGGTAAGTTTTCAACCGGTTGCATTAAAAAAACTAGGTGTGAATTCGATCTCGAGTGTTTCCACTTTATTTGTATTTATAATTATATGGTGCTCATTTCGCAAGCACTTTGCTTCCCGTTAGTAAATGTATTTGTATCCTCATAGAGGAAGCATTAGTTATTTGTTTCAAAAATATACAAAACAAAGTCTTCATTTTGCTCAATTTAAAAATAGAAATTTACAAAAAATACAAAATTACAAAATAATACAAAAAATGTTTTAAATACAAAGAAAAATAAGACAAATCAAATCTTGTATTCGAAATAATTATTTGTCGACCTGAAAAAGGGAAAGGAAAAGTTCTGTCGCACCCTATCCCTTTCCCAGCTTTATGATTTCTTCACAAAAATGGTCAGAATTACTCTATTTGAAAATTTATGATCAAAAAGTATTTTCTGTTCATGGGTCAACTTTGAATTATGTTGATGAAAAAAGTTTTTCTGTTCAAAACCGATGATTCAGATATTATAAATGAGCGTAACTTGACTAATCTTCAATAAAGTGTATGATTATTACAGATCAATCGATTCGCTTCGAATCAAGGAATATTTTCCGTTCTTGCATCAATTTTGAATTATGTTATTGCAGGAATTTTTACCATGAAAAACAGTGCTTTCAAATATTATGCATTACCATAGCTTCCTTACACTTCAGTAAAATGTATCAATGTTATGGGTCAATCGATTTGTCTTGAGTCAACACAACTTTTATAGTTTCACATCAACTTTAAATTATAAGAATAAGAGAACCTTCACCATAAAAAACGATTTTCAAAATATATAAATCACCATAACTTCCCTACTCTTTAATAAAATTGATTGATATCATAGCTCAATCGATTCACCTCGAACCAAGGAATGTTTTATATTCTTGCATCAGCTTTGAATTATGCCAATGAAAAAAGTTTTACCATAAAAAACTGATTTTTGAAATATTATTGAGTGCTAAGAAAAATGCAATAAATATTTTTACAAATTCTTTGACCAGTTTTAAGATATGAGTAAGGAAAATAAGCCCTTCAAATTTCATCGATTTATCTGCAACCGTTTTCTAGTTATCGTGTTCACAAAAAATCGTGACATCCACAAATCAAATAAAGAGAAAAATTCATGTACCATTGTCACCTGAACCACGAATATCTCAAAATAGTCATAATCTCAATTTATATTCAAGAATGACTCTACAAACATCCAACGCCACTTTACTCTCCATCCTACTCCATTCTTGATTGGTTTGATGATGCTTTTGACAAATAAGAAGGACATATGGCTCTTTTGTGCTCCTCAAAAATACCTTTTTTGCAAATATAGTAGTTGCTATAGATTTGTTGGTCCTTTTTCCCAGGGCAGCAAGTGCACCTGCGTTTTGAAGATGACTGACTGGTAGGGTAATTGGCCCTCTCCCTACTCTGCAACAAGTGCAGTAGTGCGCATGCGCAGAAATTTACGCTCAGGGTTGTCCACATCCCGGTAGGTAGGGGACCAGGGCTAACAAAAATAGTTGAATCTTCCACGAATCAGATTGATTTTCTACCACAGGAGAATAATTTTATGCCAAATTACGTGAATTTTTAAACAAATAGTTGAATTTTTAAACTAAAAAAATTAATGTCGGATCAAGAATTGAATACCACTTACGTCACCAAGATTTTCCGGGGAAAAATTCATGGGGGAATGCAAAAAATGAATTTTGAACAACATATTTAGACCTGTTGAAATTAAAATTAAATGTACACATTTTTTCATTTTGTAAACTAGTGTAACGAAGAAATACATGCATGAAATAAAATAACAATATATATTCCATACCCATTTATACATAACTCTTGAGCAAATCTTTAACAATTTGATTGTTTCCAATTTCCTTGGAAACAATAAAAGCCCGAATTACAAGCAAATTGTCAAAGATTTGTTCAAGAATTATGCAAGAATGGGTATGGAATATATATTGTTATTTTATTTCATGCATGTAATTCTTCGTAACACTGGTTTACAAAATGAAAAAAATGTGTATATTTAATTTTAATTTCAACAGGTGTAAATATCGACTGCCCCGAAGAATAAGTCACCAACAGCGTTTTCCGTATACAGAGTGTATCAACTATATTTTACTTCGCCAGAGTGTCGTATCTCTATGTCTTTTTAAATCGAGATACGACACGCTAGTTAGTGACATATTCTTCGGGACAGTCGATATATCGCTCAAAATTTTTTTTTTGCATTCCCACTTGGATTTTTTCCCGGCGAATCTCGGTGACATAAGTGATGAGCACGGTGAAAGGTTTCACCAAGAAATGAAATCCACTGGCATGGCGGTAGAATCAATTTCCGTTTTATATGTTGGCGCAAAAAATTGACTTTTCTCATATATTTTGGGACATAATACATAAACTACTGAACAGATTGAAAAACAATATGAAGGGCGATTGTTGGAAATTTTATTTCCTTTAATTTGCGACCTCGTGCTACCCAATATGACGTTTATAACTCGATACATGGCCTAACATGCGAAGCCACCGCCGAAAAAAATGGGAAAAAATTTCAAAAAATCATATCTCGAAAACCTATCCATACAAAATTTGTTTGATGTGATTTTCGAGTCCAGTAAGCCAAAAAACATAGAAAAAAATGGTTTCATTGAATTCACATTTTGGCTGTAAACTAGTGTTGATATTAGTTGGAGAGCAATCTACTCAAATTTACTTAATCAGGATGACGTTGCGCATTTTCATAAGCTTTCATTTGAATTGCTGTGAGGGCATGTGTGTTTGTCAGAGTCAACTTCTGCATTCCAATTTTGATACACTTCCGCATGTTAAATCAGCATTTATGCCTTTTGGTGTTATAATCTTCGGTGCTCATGCCCTTTTTTGAGTGCCAATCTTTTGGTTTCAGCGGAATAAAATGACGACGGAGCAACGAACGTACACCTGACCGAAAGTATAAGGATTTAAAGCCGGGGCTACGAAAACCGTAAATAGGGGTTTAGTTTGGTTAATCTTATATTTACGAAATTTCTCAAGTTTCCAAGATGATTCAGAATTTATTGCAGGTTTTATTGGTGAAGTTCTGCGGGTTGGTGCGGATTTGGGCGCTGAATGCGAGTTGGTGAGTTGACTGCCGGTTTGCGGTCCTACCCGCAAACCCGAACCGACCCGCATCAATTTTGCACACCCCTCACGACGAAGCATTGTCTGTTCTTTTCTGGATATTTTTCCAACATTAATTGAAGAAAGTCGTCCGAATAATGTAATCAAAATAATTATTATTATTGGAAGAAATACAGGAATCATGGAGAAAAGTATACGTCATATTTTTTCCCCATTTCATTCCGCGTTTTAAGTATGCTTTTTGCAACAAGGAAATATGCAATAATACAGTGCAAGATTAATATTTTTTTGTGAAATTTCATCATGAGTCTTTTTCACATGGCTTTTCACGCATCATAAATTTTGCTAAAAAATTTGGGATAAAAGTGTTCTTTCCAATTTTTTTTTCTAGTCCGAAATTAGTTTATTGTCAGTAGTAATAAATTTTTAATTGAATGTTCCATATTGAAGGCGCATGAGGAATAAATCCTACATTTCCAACCATTATCAGATAATATATTCACATTTCACCAAATTTGAATTCCACAAATAAACTTCAAAGTTCAATGTTGGTACATCTTTTTGGACTAAAAAAGGGAAAATAGCATACTGCTCTAAAAATATACCATTCAGGGTGTCTCGATTCTTAAAATATATTCATTTTAAATCCGTATATTGTATCTTACAGATGAAAGTCATGATTTCCCGCAAGGACAGAATCTCCGTCACCTAACACTTGAGCCGCATCCACACAAAAGTTCGAAAGCGATTCGAGAAGTAAAGCCAAACCTTGAGAAAGAACAACGTCGAAAGATGTGTAGACAGATCGTCGACGCGAAGAACGTACTAATCAACTACCAAGGCTGCCAGGTTTACCCAGGCTACCAAGGCTACCCAGGTCAATCAGACTACACAGGCTACCATGTCAACCAAATCGAAGGCCAAACTGGAAGTTCTAGTTCTTCGGGTTGGTATATTATAATTTTCTTCAAAATATGAAAAATTGTTGGCCTCCAGAAAAAAATCAAAATTTTATTTCTTAACAGCTGTAAAATCGTTTTAGAATTTCATAGTCATACTTTTTATTTCTCGCGTGGAAAAATTTCGTGGCAGTCTTGAATCATGCTGAAGCCTGTGCAGTTTTTCTAATGTCTGCCTATTCACGCAATACTAGCCTGGCGCTACATAGGCGCTGTCTAGTTCGTATCTGATTCACGAAAAAGTTCACAGGAAAAGATTGAGACGCTGTCAGTGGAGGCGGAATGGGGGAACCGCTGCGCTGTGGCAGTACACGAGCTCGCGCCGGAATTGAATTCATGTGTTTAAATTGCAAACACTTTTAATATCTCAGCAACAAATTGATATGTATCGAAATGTTTTTTTTTTTGCAACACATGCATGAAAATGGCCATATTCCGTGTCCATAAAGCGTACGGAAAATGACAGATTCCTCTACTGTGAGAGTAGCGTGCGGGAATGTAACATTCCCGCACTAACTAGCTTTTCGTGCTGCTTACAAATCTGCTGGTTGCTTCTCAAAAAAATTATATCCAATACCTCATGTTCAAAATTATTTTATTTATCTTCCCTAATTTTGCAATTAATATATTATTTATTGGGTTGGCTTCAATATGAAACAAGTTCTTTTAAAGACTTACATCTGAAAAATTGCTTTAGGGAAAGAAATGTAAAAAATTCTTTAAGTATTGTCTCATAACCATACGTAAGCGACAGCGACTTCCCCCACTTCGCCACCGCAGACCACGTCAATCTTTCGCCCATAATCAGTCACAATAATCAACATCAAAATAATAATTCATTTCCTTGGAAAATTAACAACAAACAGTACAGCTCTCTTTCTGTATTTAGTGTAAGTTTCAGTTCTGTAGATTGAAAATTGCAGTAGCAGTAATTTTCGAAAAAAATATATTCCCCACCCTCTGCAACTAAAACAATTCTTTTTTTTTGAAAATGTGTAGAAAAATAGCACTTATCGAATGAATTTCATCCAGATTCTATTGAGTGAAAATTGACAAAGACATTCCATATCTGTTCAGGACGAAAAAACATACCCTCTTTTTGTACCCATTTTGTGCAATTCAATAATGTAGAATCGTTTCGCCGCTAAGTGTACTTGATAGCACTACTCCCGTAGAGGACGCGCCAATACCAACTTTTTGTTGAGATCCTATTGGCCAAATCTGTAGAAATTCCGCTGAAAAAAAATCTATTTTTTAATAACAAATAAGCTATGATGAAAACTGTTTATTATTCTGGGCTGAGTTTGGCACATACCTTAAGGGCGATGAGGGACATATTTTATGAAAGTTTGAAATTTGTCAAGTAATTATTGCAATAATAATTGCATATCCAAAAACGGCACTTTCAAGCTGTTCTAAATTTTTCCAAGTAAACAAATACATATTTAGATCTTAATGTACTACACGCTATTTTGTACATATTTGTAAAATATACATTTTTCAATTACACTTTTTTTCTGACACACGTAAAGGTTAGTTGCAATGACTGAAAGCCCAATTTTTGCCATCTTTAACCATTTCTTACACAAACAATGCTTCCGCCGCCATGATCGTAAACATATAGGCTTTTGTTCTATATGCTAGCACTACAAGAATCCGAAGTCAAATTACAGGTAGAATTAATTTCCCCAAATGAGCATTTTTTGGACAGGGCGCCCGGACTATTGGCCGATGCGGGCCTGCCAGAGTGAAGGTCATTTTCCACTAAAGTAGGACTACTTTTAAATCGCGTAAACAGGCCTTTGATTTGAGTCATTCTAAATTTGATGCGCACACTTTGTCCAGTGCATTCCATCATCCTGAATTGCGATGCGTATGTGATTGAACGTATACGCAAGAACATAACACTATCGGCGCAAAAATTATAAGCATTTGCCTTTGAAGCTCACAAACTCAGCCAAAGAACATTTCAGGGTAATAATTAAATAGTCATTTGAAAGTGTTCCACGCGAATGAGCTTGAAGACGTCAATGTAAAAATTTTTTTGTTCTTCGCAGACTGAAACATGTAGAAGAAAAAGTAAGGAATTTCGGACACATTTAAGAAGATTCAAGTTTAGAGCAATATTTCTTAGACAACAGGCGATGGGAAAAATTTGAAAAAATGCATAAATATGTGAACGAATTGCAGTTTACAGATTTGGGAAATAATAAAAATTGTTGTCAAAATTACAAAAATGCACAACTATACTATCTTCAGTTCTAATGAAGATATTAAAGCGATTCGAACTTCAAACTGCAACGGATAGGATCTGTGATTATTTACAATCTCCCAGAAAGATGTGATTGTTTTATTTTTGGGGAAAATTGCGATATTTTCAGACATTTTTTTCGGTTGAAAAGCAAGTATTAGAAAGTAGCGAGGTGCCTTTTTTGCTGCCAACCGCTGGTGCCTTTGTTTGATCTGTGCTTCGGAACTCTCGCTGAGACAATGAAGCCCCTTCTGACCGGCAGTAAAAAAATTTACCTAAATTCTTGGTAGTCATTTTTCCTTTGAAGATTTGAAAGCCACAGCAAAAAAATCTTTGAAAAAAGACTGCATCCAACGTGGCGTATCATTGAAGCCAGTTTCAACGTGTTAAAATTAACTGACGATATTATATCTTACAGTTGATTATGGCAATGCAGAACTCAACAGAACGCCACGTGTACCAAAAGGTGTGTTTCGTCCACAGCCTAGACCGGAGTATCAGCCAGTAGATCACGAAGCGCTCGTACATGCCATGAACTCATTCAGGCAATTGCAAATCAACGAAGGTCAAGGTCCAGCTCATACTAATGAAGGTTAGTAACATATATTATGATTTTGGTTAACATAGAAAAAAGTGCTGGCTTTTAGAAAGAAATTAAAATTTCATGCCCCAAAAGCCGATGAAGTTTTCTCGCTGAACGGCGTTGGCCCCTGCAGACTTTTGAAACAAGTTTCGATTTTCAACTTCAAAAGTACATATCCTTATAGAAAATTTATTTGCGCATTTTTTTCTCAGGACTAGAGTAAGTAACATAAGAACTATTTTGTTTTAACAGAAGTTATTAATTTTTTTCCCGAGACATTATATAAATCGTGTATTCATATAATTAAGGGGTAACACCACTCTAGAGGCTGAAAACAAGACTAACTTTGTGGATTATTTTTAAGAATATTAAAGAGGGAATAGGATTTCTTTCAAAAAAGGAGTGTTCAAGCATATATTTAAGTATGTGAAAACATTTTTTTACTTACATTTTTATACCAAATGGCGCCGATGAAGCTGGTTTCGCGAAATGGCTTTTTTTAAAACGTCTCCACGTCCGGTCGGATTACATGAAAAGTATGAGACTTGGAACAAAAAACCAACAAAATTCTTAATCTATATACCATTAGCTAAAGAACTACATAGGGGTTTTTGTTTAAATCGAACTCTGTAAAAACGGCGCGACTTTGAAGGAAAAAACCGATTTTTTGAAAGAAAGGCTGAAAATTGTTTATAAAATTAAAAGTTTTCGTCCAATCAAGAAACAGTTACGCACCTTCTCAGAGAACTCTAGGTGAATCGTTTCTTGTAGTAAAAAGCTACAAGTGTGGGCTCACCACACCCACGACGGGCCAACAGCACGCAGTATTCCTGAGCGGTCACCCATCCAAGTACTAACCGCGCCCAACACAGAATAGAAGAAATAAACTATATACACAATATTACGAGTATATAGTCCGTTGTATTGTTGTATTTGACCTTCATGTTTGTATACTTACTGATTCATCTTAGGTTTCTGTTCAATTGTAGAGCAATTGTAATTTATCTTTCACAATTTATTTCACATTTTCGTATCTTCAATTACGAACAATAAATTATACGACTTTTGAAGCAAGAAATTGCGCAGGAATGCGTCATACGGAGAAAGTAAAACCTTCGTAACTTGCTCCTCATGGTTTGTTTCAAATAATTTTTTCCGTAGAGGAAATAATTATACATTTCTGATAAACTTTCCCGCTGACAGCTTTTTGTGCTTAAAATTCGCTCCACTTGTCATGAGCTTGAACATATGGAATCATGATTTATGCAATGTGTCACGTAAAAATGTATAACTTTTGTTCAAGCAAAAACTTGATCAGTTATTTACTCTAAAGGTCGTGAAATATCATTCAGAATATTTCTTGTGAATTCTATCAATAGATTCCAAGAATTGGTTACATTACTGCGCGATGAAGTAGAAAAGACAGAAATATTTTTTTTTTTTTTGTAAATTGGGTATTCGGGAATACTTCGGAAACGGAAACAGCTACAACTTTTTGGCAAGTGGAAAAAGATTCACAATCACATTATGGATGAGCATATGTACTTTCGAAATCAAAATTTGAAACTGATTTGAAAATTGTTTTAAAGCTAACTCCGTTCAGTAAAAAAATGTATAAACGGTTATTGAGTCGGACCCCTCAATAGACCTTTCTTTCCTAAAATGAAGATAAAAAGGTTTATTTTTAGTGGACTCACAATTCAGCACAATTTGGTTGTTCTAAGCGAAGAAATTTTGTATTTATAAGATAATTAGTAAATTTATTTTTCTTACATGATCAGAACAACCACAAACAAAAACGGCGAGGTTTGATAATGGTGATGAACTGTGTGATGAGGAAGGAGAAGTACTTGGAGAATACCGTATAACAGGAACAAGCAGAAAAACAGGCAACCCAGTTGGAGCCTTTTTTGAAATTGAAGAAGGTAATTGAAAAGCTCAAATACAATTTGAAATTAATATCAGAGCATCCAAAACCGTAATCTAGAGCTGCCCCTAGAGTGCTTTATATTATAGTTTTTACTCGAAGTAAGGGAATATTTATAAATTACTTAACAGATTTTTGAGGGCGGGGCGTGTCAAAATTTTACAAGCTGTTACATAAAGGACAGGGGGTTAATTAATCATGTTACGTTATATTTTCAACCTATCAAACCTGTAGAAAATCCATGCATACAAAATTAAGGTATAGCTTTAAAGTTTAGTATCATTACAATAAAAGGTTGTCATAATGTTATAAGAACTTCAATTTCGGTATAATTAGTTTATTATTTTAATTCTTCGCCCTTAGATCTTGTTACATACTTTCTCGGATTTGACAAAAGATTGAAAATCAAGTAATAATATTTGAAACTCTTTGTCAAGAATTATAATTTTCTGAAACATTATTGAAAATCTAAAGGTAATGTATTTGATAAAAGATATGAGAAAATTGTATATTCATATCTTATTAAATTTCAATTAGCGTTTATTATGAATGCAATCGTTCTTAAAAATGCTTAGGTTGAATGAATAAATAAATAATTTAATAACTAGAGATGTTTAGCAGTATTCAAAAAATGCTAAAACAAGTTTGTTCGATTCAAAATAACGGTTTTTTGTTAAAATTTTTGAAAATGTGTGTAGAAGATTTGCAATTGAAGATAAATGTTTTTTTTAATGGTTCGATTTTAAATACTTACAATTGAAAAAATTGTAATTTCGAAGATGTATGGATGAAAATTCTTAAATTTAGATGACTTTCAATATAAAAAATGGTATAGTTTCATTTATATAATTATTTAATTCAAAATCTTCTGAATTAAGAAAAATTCAAATCTAAAACATGAGAATTACCGATTTTTGAATGGTTAAACTTGCAACCAGCATAATTTTGTATTGAGGAATTCGTAAAATTAATAAAGCTTTAATTGGGAAAATTTATTATTCAAAGTTCTACAAGTTTGAAGAATTAAATTCAAAAATTCTACAATTTTCGAAATATAAAATTATCCAATTTTTAGGTTTTATATTTTGAGAGTATATAGTTTTGAATATTTGGTTAGAATAGTTCAGTTTTGAAGATTTAAATATACAATTTCTTGAATTATAATGCTTTGCAATAAAACTTCTTCCTCTAAGATTTGCAATTGAAGATTTATTAATTGAGGATGTTTACAGTTTAAATGATGTGATTTATAACTTCTTTTTCAAATGTGTGGTTCAACTTTGAATATGCACAATGGAAAATTCTTCAATTTTTTTTAACTTGTTACTTGGAAGAAGGCAGGGTAATAGAATGGCAAAGAGTGTGTTACATAATTGATATGGATGGCCCCTAAAGGACCTTCGATAAACCGCATGGCTTCTTGTAGACCGCTAGCCCATGATATAAATGGTGTGATGATAGGGATAAGAGGAATTTTCACCTGACAGGTTCGACTTACGATGAAAAACAAAAAAATGCGTGCCTCGAATGTCTGAGTGGAAGAGGTGAGCGGTGGTGACCTGGCAAAGGTACCAATTTTTATAGTTCATTGCTGTGACTCGAGTAAGCTTGAAAATTGTAGAGGATGAGATACAAATAGAACCTGGGAATTGTAATCTATTAAATTAAACCAGTGAAATCCCAGTGATTTCCAGTACAATCTCACTGATTTGAATAGCCATAACTGTGTCACTGACAATCAGTAAGAATTCACTGGTTCATTCAGTGGAGTATCGGCACTGGTTTATTCAGTGAGGTTCACTGGTTTCTCAGTACCATTTGGTCATTTGGTCGTACGCCTTGTCGTTTGTCAGCTGTTTAGGTATGGATTTTATAATTTATTGCACTTTTGTGGTGATAGTTGTAGAATTATCTTGTAAAAACCTCACTTTATTCTCACAAAAATGAATGACGGCTGGGATGCAATATAAAGGGATATAATATGTTGCGCCTAATTGTGGAAAGACCCGTCCTTATCTCAACGTGTCACGTCGCTCAAAGTCAAATCCAAGTGGCCGGGGATCTCCCACTATCAAGCGAAAGATACACAGTAAACCCCAAGAATAAACTTTATCTTAAAATTGGATAAAAACGCTCCAGCACGTTTATCTACTCAAAGATGAAATTTATCTGAAGAAAGATAAAATTTATGTGGCGAAAGATAAAATTTATCTGGTGAAAATTAAATTTTTTCTCACGAAAATATTCATGTCAAATGCATGAGCCTATGAAAACTGAAAAGAGCTGCTAGGTTCACCGAAATTCGGTGGACGTGGATCCAATATTTTCGTTGGGTCTATGAAAACTGGAAAGGACGATTATGTTCACTGAAATCCTTGAGGATCAACTGCCTGACTCAAGTATTTCCTCGAGAAATTTGAAAATCCTGGCGGCATTCAATGGTTAAATCACCTCCGGAAATTACACAAGGGTCTTATCAATAGGGTTTACTTATTGAACTCTTCGCGGATTTTTTAAAAATCCATTTCCCCGCTGACTACAAACAACACTTCATTTAAATGATTTTAACCAAAAAAGTATTAATCTACACTTACAGGATACATCGGCTGCACTGAGGTTGGCTCATAGTGTTTGTCTACAAATTTACAAATTTAAAAGTCTTTATCAGAGTCGACAGAAACTAAAGGTTTGCCCAACAGAAATAAGGACTGAACTTGGCTGAGTGGCCTTGTCCTCCGATCGCAGAAGCTCTAACCGGCATGGATTTAGAACCATGCTCTCAATTTTGATATATTTTCGTACTGCGCATGCGTCTCGTCTATACCTAGATTGGCTACCGTTGGCGCGCTTATTTAAAATTATTTACTGTACGAGAAAATTGTTTGCAACAAAAAATACCTTCAAAATTATTAAAACTAATTCCTTGATCACAAAATAGACTAATGAAGTGAAACGTCAAATAATTATATGATTTTCATTCCTGAAAAATAAACAATCGATTTTAGATCTAAAGGAAGAAATACATTTTTCATTACGAATATGAATTTAAAATCATTTTCAATATCTTTATGCACTTTACGATTATTATTTGTAGTAAACAATTATTAACAAAAACAAAACAAAATTAATCATGTCAAATAAGCACGCCAAAGGTAACCAATCCAGTCGTTAACGCGACGCATGCGTAATACGAAAAGATCCCAAAATTGAGAGCATGGTTCTAAACCCTGGCCGGTTAGAGCTTCTGCGATCGGAGGACAAGGGCACTCAGCCAAGTTCAGTCCTTTACTTCTGTTCAACAAACCTTTAGTTTCTGTCGACTTTGATGAAGACTTTTAAATTTGCAAACAAAAACTATAAGCTAACCTAAGTGCAGCCTATATATCGTGTAATGGTAGATTAGTGATTTTTTGGTTTGAATAATTTAAATAAAGTGTTGTTTTTAATCAGGGCAAATGGATTTTTAAAAAATCCGCGAAGAGTTCAGTAATTCAGCCCTATTGATAAGGCCCTCGTGTAATTTTCGGAGGTGATTTACTTCGAGGAAATACTCGAGTCAGGCAGTTTATCCTCGAGGATTTCAGTGACTAGAACCATCCTTTCCTGTTTTCATAGACCCACTGAAAATTTTGGATCTACCCCCACCGAATTTCGGTAAACCTAGCCGCTCTTTTCAGTTTTCATAGACTCACCCATTTGACATAAATATTTTCGTAAGAAAAAATTTATCTTCCACCAGATAAATTTTATCTTTCGCCAGATAAATTTTATCTTTCGACAGATAAATTTTATCTTTAAGTAGATAAACGTGCTGCAGCGTTTTTATCCAATTTTAAGATGGAATTTATTCTTTGGGTTTACTGTGTACTAAATCCCCTACTCATTGCAGTCAGGCGTCAAATATTTATAAAACTGACAGTAGTACACAATAAGGTTCGCTTCCACTCGAGAACTGCCAAGACTTGCCCAGCGATTCACGCGTACCAGACGACTGGAGGTTCATGTCTGGACCGCGTGAAGCGATATATCAGTGGTTCAATCTATCATTTGGCGTCACTAGTAGAATCAGTAGCGCTATTTTTGATGAATCACTTACTGGTTCGTCCAGTCAGAGGACCCTAGGGGAAGGAACCACGAACAAGAAACCAGTCATGAGCGGGTACGACAAAAAACACAATACCCCAAGGGAGTAGAAATCTCCCCGCCGGTTCCGATCGGGTGCAAGCCCCGGTGGCCGGTGCCGGTTCCATGGATTTTGGGGGGAAACAACCGTACTTTGACAGGAGCGTATGCGAGGAACTGGGTGGTCCTTTGGATGTGACGGAGGAGGTGGAAGCATCAGTGAATAAGATGGACATCGCACAAATGGATGCGAAACTCACAGAGACGTATGGTCTCTTTGAAGAGTTACGAGGCACCATAAAAGAAATGGTGGATTTCAGCAGCACTAAGAGGAATATGTGGTTTCCAATTAGGGAAGGGCTGCAACGAGCGGAGAGAATTATGAAGGAACTGCGCGATCACTCTTTGACGACCGAAGGTCTTCATAGGAATTTGATCGAAAATGTTGGTCGAACTGCCCGAACGCGAGCCATGGCCCGGAAGGAAAAGGCGAAGAAGAGGACAGACGAAAGCTGCACTCAGACTGATGGATCTGTGGCAGCTGCCAACACCCAACCTGGGAAGCGTGAAAGGGAGCTTTCAAAGATTCTTGTTGGGGCAAATGTTATTAAACAGGGGGCGAAGAAACAGAGGACCCGAACTACCATCGTGGCGTCCTCGACACTAAAGGATGAGGAGGTGGAAGGGATCGCTTCTACACCTGCACCCACGAAGAAGAAGCATTCGAAGAGGAGAGCACGACCCGAGGCGGTTCTCATTAAGCCGACCGAGGGTCTAAGCTATGCCGAGGTCCTCAAGGACCTCAAGCAGAAGGTGAAACCGGACGCCCTTGGTGTAAATATCAGGGGTGTCAGGCAAACCAGAAATGGAGAGATCCTTGTGGAGCTCGGACCTTGAGCGGAGGGCAGGGCCGAATTTTCGGCTGCCGTGAGGGAGGATTTTGGGTTGGAGGGTACTGTGCGCGAGCTTGTACCCCGCACCGAGATCGAGGTCTTGGACCTCGATTCAACAAGTGAAGCGGAGGCAATCGAGGAGGCCGTCAGAAGCTACTTCGGTGACCAGGGTGTTGGAGAAGTGAAGGTCAGTCTCACGAAAAGACCCTTAAGGGGCAACCTGAAGGCTTCCGTGGAGCTGCCAGAGGAGTTGGCTGCGAGACTGGTACGCACAGGACACCTGAAGGTGGGGTGGGTGTCCTGTCGTGTACATAAAAAGGCGAAAAAGGTTCGATGCTACCGCTACCTAGGCTTCGGCCATATGGCAGCCGGTTGCGATGGCCCAGACCGCACGAAAGCATGATGGAGATGCGGCAAGGAGGGCCATAAGGCTGCGGAGTGCGAAAGTGCACCACAGTGCTACCTCTGCGCCGCAAAGGGGGAGAAATCCTGGACGGATCGTCTGCCCAGGTCTATGAGGTGTTGGTCGTTCCGAGAGGCAGCCTCATCGAGGAGACCTCGAGCACGACGAAGTTGAAGAATCGCACCCAACCAAGATGTTCGAAGGCCGACGAGCCCGTTGTGCGGTACAACCGCACTGCTGAGGACGGTGCTTGCATCATGGTTCTCGATCACTCTGTATTCCAAAGTAGCATAATGATACCTCTGAATGTATGTTATATAATTGCATTGGAAATGTACTATGAAGAATTTGTAATGATACTTCTGCTACAAGCAGTATAACCGTCTACGCCTACGCCAATGGCCATCGAAAAATGTGAGACAACCCCATGTGTGTCCGGAAAATTGAATTTCGCCACGGTAATAAAGATCGAATACATTTCAACGGAATAAGTGTAAACTTTAAGAACAATGAATAATGTAATTGTGAAAGTAGAGAGAGTTGGTTATTTAATTTTTGAGAATAATATTTAGCTTTATTTCAACCTTTTACGATAATTAGAAGCTAAGAACGGGACTCTGTTTATAGGAGAATAAGTTATAATTTTACCTGAATGTAGCTGACGCCAATTTTTTGCACAAGACTGACACTCTTGATGAACTAATTTTGGGAAAACCTTCTTTTTAATTGCTAAAGATACAACAGATGAAAGGAAAAATGGAAGAAGAATGAAAAATGCGCATAACTTGGTAAATGTACATATTTTAACAAAATGTTCCTGGGTAGTGTTGGAGTAAACCACCCGGGTCTATTTTGTTTCTCTTGACAATTTTCGAAAAATGACTTGTTGTACAGAAAAACAGCTTTTGATTGTTCTTGTATTTCTTTAATCGACGTTTTCTCTAAATGCATACATTTTATCAAAAAATGATATAACAATGAAAATATGCATCTTTCGGAGTAGACCAACTTTTGTTTGATATTTGTTCCTGTAAAATGAATATCAAGAAAGTTTATCTGAATTTCCGGCAACATTAAAGGTGCCTAACAGCACTTTTACATCCAGATAAAGTGCCTTGCGATTCACAGGTGAAAATTCTTCTTATCCCTATCATTACACCATGGATGTCATGGGCTTAGGGTCTATGGGGGGCCTTCCATAAACCGAATGGCTTTTCGTGAGGAGGGGTCAACCTACTCTCACACAATGGCTAAAAACGACAGGAAAAGTCGGAAAAAGGGACCACATGGGTGGAGAGTGAAGAAACACCGGAAAATGTGCCACGCGGTTTATAGAAACACTTCAAAATTCCTTAAGGCACATGTTTATATTGACCAACCTTCCTCTTATTGTTGTGTATAATGTTTTTTAAACTAATGAACAATTTTTGAAATAAAAAAATCCTAATGTCTCTATTTTTCTCACACAATCAGGACAATTGAAGACGCTATTAGAGCCTCAGGTAACTAATTATGTGAAAAGAAATGAAGTCAAAATTTTCGTACGTATCGAAGGAAACAAGTGGCGCAAATTTGTACCTGAACCTGAAGCTGCACCTGAACCTGAACCTGTTCGTCAGCATAGAAGACGTAAATACCGTTTCGGCAACTGAAAACAAATTCTTAGATCCAAAGAAATGTATTTCTTCAATTCCATTTCATTGAGGCAAAAAAGCGTTAACTTAATTGTACTAAATATCGTTAGAAGGCAACACACTGGTGTATTGATTCAAAGGAATCATTTCTTTGTGCGCCATTTCTTCGAGATAAAGAAATATCTCTTGGCCTGAGAATGTGAGATCATTAACTCAAGGAATTGATATCTTCAAAACTAAGAACCTAGTTTCCTTAAATCTCGTTTTCGCATCCAAAGAAATATTGGTTCAGTTTAATGATTTTAAGCTGTCCCATTGATAAACATTCTATTTGAAACAAGTAATTCATCGATGCGCGAAACAAATATTTTTGTTTCACTGGACCTGGTCACACCGGCCAGCCCACATTAAGCCTGCCTAGAATAAGCTGGCTTAAATATGAGAGTAGATCAGATGCGCGTCGGCGCAAAGCGTTTTTGCCACTAGTTCTCTGTCGCACACGTGAAGTCCCTGCGGCTTCTACGCCGACGCGAAGCTGGCCACTGTCATTCAAGCTAGCTTATTCTAGACAGGGTTACTGTGGGTTCGCCGCACAGTGTTCCGGTTGGTGCGAAAAGGTGATCAAAAGTGAAATATTATCCGATTCACATACAATTTATTTTGCAAGTACTTTTTGGGTTCCTGATTCGAAATCTGTTGTCGAAATTTCAAAATTGGAAATGGCGAACCCAATATGGCAGCTAACACATTTGAAATATGACTGCATTTTATGAAATTCATTTCAGAAACATTGTGTAGGCTGCTGATTTAAAATATGTCATAATCTATTTAAAATTGAAAATGGCAAATCTTTGCAGCGGCCAAATGAAAAAACAGTCCTATAAGTGCATGAAATTTATTTTATAATAGATTTTAAATTCCTGATTTCAAACTTCTTATTCGGTTGTCATTCGTTGTATCGACTAAAAGGTGAGTCAGTACTGACGAAATAATAATTGGGTAAGCAGATAAATAATTCACAAGCATTTATTTAAATTCACTCTTTAAACATTGCATAGATTAAAAAATTTTTAATTTTGAAATTGTATGCATTTTTGTAGGTTGAACCTATAAAAATCATTATATCACACTTTGCTACAAAATTTTACAAAATTCGTATTAATCCGATTCTCATCATATTTTCTCATGTATTTCGAATCACCAATTCGGAAACTAACATTCCTTTTTTCGTAGAATCAATATTTTTGGAGATATGCCAGATATATGTTCAATATAGATAAATAAAATAATAATATAAATATAGATAGATGTTCAATATTACATAAAAAGTGAAAATATCATATTGCGCACGTGCAAAAACGTGAAAGATTATATGGCCATTTTCAATTAAAAACCTTTAACATGTCTGATTTGCTTGATACAAGGTTTCAGAAAGAGCCCAACAAATTTTTTTACTTAAACCTGTTTTTGTGAAAACTTCGAATAAAAAGAACATTTTCGCTTTCAAGTTCGTATTCCATGGAGAAAATATACTGAAATTTTCCATCGATTGGTTTTGAAGAAACTTCTGTCACCTATTGTAATCTTCAATTTTGTTTACTCACTCTTGATACATGTTGACAGATTGGCATCGATATTTTATCCAAAAAAAACTAAAACTATAGTTTTCTAGTTTTGATGACCTTTTCGTACCATCTTAACCACATTGCACCGATGTAAGTGGGTCCATTGAATCCAGGAATTATTGCGATAATTAAAAGCAATATTAATTAGGTAAAAAAGATTGTTATTTTATGTTTCTATGTTAATTTTTTGGTAATTTCTTTGAGTCATTTCCATATTTCTTTGATTTGAAGAAACGGAAATATTTGTTTCACGCATCAATGAATCACTGATTTCAAATAGAATATAATTATAAATTATATTCATTATAATTTCGGTGAATATTTTTTTAATTAATGGGCATGCTTAATTTTTCTTTTTCAATCTTGCAAAACGATAGAGGAACTTTATCTATTTAATGACATTGTTCTTTGAATCAATTGAAATTTTATCAAATCCGTTACATGTGTATTCTGAACAAGATTCCACATCAGAGAAAGAAATAAAGATTCATTTCTGTTAAGAACTGTTACGAAAAACTTTCACTTAGTCCGAGTTATATTTATTTGTACGTAATAATTATTTTTGTGAACTTACACCATACTTCTTTACATTACGGAACTCGTCTATTACATCAAATACTTATTCATTACAGTCAGTAACAAATCTATTTTGCTCAACGAATATTTCACAGTGTAAACTTAATATTTTTACGTTCTGCGCATTTCGTTCCTTAGATGCAAACAAAACATTTCTTTGAGTTGAAGAAATATTTCTTCAGCCACATTCTGATCTATCTTTTTTTTGAATCAAAGAATTTTTCTGTAATTCGAATAAGCTTTTTTTCATTGAATAGATTCAGTTTTTTTCACGAAGGGGTACTTTGAGGTTCTGCAAAATTTTCTTTATCTCAGATTAGTTATAGTACATTATGTAACATGGGGCAAAAGGAGCAGATTTCCGTGTTACATACAGTATTTTATTCCACTCTCGACCGTGACCACCTTTTAGCCCTGAAAAGCGGGTCCGACGCAATTTTCTATAGCTTTGTTCGCGGCTCGAGTTCTGATCGACTCGGAGCAACATAGATTTTCAATATGGCGACCGATGACCAAAAAAAGAAAAAGACGTCAATTTTATTTTCGCCCCGCAAATTTTACTTTCGCCCCGATAAATTTACTTTCACCCGCAAATTTAACTTTGGCCCCGCAAATGCTGTTTACTGGAAATATATGCCACTTTCGCCCTTATTTTTAGGGGCGAAAGGTGGCCACTTCGGTCGAGTGTGGAATAAAATATAAAATTTGCCATACTAAAGGACAAGTACCAGAGTGTCAAATAAACTATTACATGATTTATATTCCGTGGCTTTATAATTTGTAAAAGGTAAACATTCTGATGAAATTTAGGGAAATGGTTCCAAATATATAAGGACACGTTCGTCTGCACTACTTAAAGTTTTACTTTATTGAAATACTTCAAATCGTACAATTTTATTGATAATTAATTTAGATTGTACTGATTGATATAATAATATGACATGATTAGTCAAGTGAGAGACTGTTGCCCTCAAAACCACCTTTGTCTCCTTCTCCTCTTGTGCTCAAATTTTGAGAAATATTTCAAAACATATAACGGCACGTCGTTCTAGACCATATGAGTTTTTGTTTTGTTTCGTTATTATCATTTTATTACTTCTAGTTGAGCTAGGGCACTCAAGCTCAGTTCTCAGTTATATTCTGAATTTAAAATTGATAAAATTGTACTATTTAAACATAGTAAAAACCTCAAGAGGGTAAGAGAGACATGCCCTTATGTATCTGAAACCACTTTCCAAAATTTCCACTCAATATTACAATTTTTGAAATTATGAAGCCGTGAGATATAAGCCGTGTAATCACGCGATATTCTGGTGCATGCCCTTGAGTATGGGAAACTTTGTATTTAATAAGCCTGAACCTAATACGTCTCACTATCTGAAAACGATCATGGGGAAAAATGCAATTGAACCAGTTTTTGCATAGGTTTCTTATTTGATAGATTTCCTCATTCTATAGGGATAAAAATAAGTTCTACCCAACGTTTCATTGCTTTGTCATATTTGAGTCCAATATTAAAATAAGATCCAATAATATCTTCATATCTTGATCCATCAGAGAGTATTATATAATAATGATAATAATAATAATAAAAATTGTGACGTTTTTATTAGCCTGATTTTGGATTCGAATGGCTTTAATTTAAATATTTTGTCATAACATTCGAAGGGGGTATCCGAATTTTGGCCAATATCCTTTTCGAATGTTTTGAATTCTTCCTAATGCATCACATTTTTTTCGACCTATACAGGATAACAAAATTTGAATGAAATAATCTCCAGAAAATCCAAAAAGAAGTTTACATTTGATTCAAGCTCTGAAACTTATTCTTCATTATCTTTCTCAGATACTATCGTTTTCAGATAGTGAGCCGAATTAGGCTCCGGGTTATTAAATATAAATTTTCTCATACTTGAGGGCATGTACCAGAGTATCCCGTGCTTACATGGTTTATATTTCACGGCTTCATAAGTTCAATAATTTTAATATTGAGTGGAAATTTTGAAACCTGGTTTCAGATATATAAGGGCATGTCTCTCTTGAAGTTTTTACTTTGTGTGAATAGTGCAATTTTAATAATTTTGAATTCAGAATGTGACTGAGAACAGTGCTTTAGAGCCTCAGCTAAACCAGAATGAATAAATTGCTAATAATTGAACAAAATGAAAACTCATATGGCCTAGACAGTCTCTTTCTTTACTAATTATGACACATTATCATATTATATTCTAATAAATTAATTATATATCATATTATTAATTAATAAAATTGTAATACTTGAAGTATGTAAATAAAGTGAAAATGTAAGTAGTTCAGACAGACAGAAATATTCATCGAGCGAAATAGATTTCTTGCTGACTATAATAAATAAGTATTTGATGTGATATATGAGTTCCGTAATGTGAAGAAGTATGGTGTAAGTTCACGAAAATAATTATTATGTACAAATAAATATAACTCGGACTGAGTGAAAGTTATTTTAACCAAATGTATAATTCTCTGTTTTAAATAATCATATTTTAAGATAAAATAAACATTTATTTGTAACAAGCTTATTTTTCTTAACAGAAATGAACCTTTATTTGTTTCTCTGATGCAGCGTCTTGTTCAGAATAAACGCGTAACAGATTTGATGAAATTTCAATTGATTTAAAGAACAATGTGCTCAAATAGAAGAAGTTCCTCCATCGTTTAACACATTTGAATACTTGAAATACAAGAATTGAGCAGGCCCAATAATTGAAGAAAGTATTTACCGCAATCATAATGATTATAATTTATAATTATATTCTATTCTCTATATTCTATTCTCACCGAGCAAGCCACGCCTACCCCAAAAGGGGGAGAAAGGCTTAATGGAAAAATAATAGTTGTCATTTCTAATTTTACATACTAATATTGGGTAACCTTTCTTCAGTAGTTTTATTTTGTTGTACATATGAAATTGCACATAATTCCGCTTTACCATTCTAAGAAGAACATTACATGAAGTCCGTATAAAGGATAATATTTTTAAGCACTATTTTTAAACGTAATCTACTGCTTACTGTAGTACCAAGTACATTTAATGTAAAAATATGTTATTTTAATAATGATTGCAATGCTAATGCTTCTGATTTATCTAAGAATAGTAGTAGTACCTAGTGATATAAGTGATAATATTAAATGTAATAATCATACATTCACTAAATAATAAGAAAGTAATATAAATAAGGAATTATCCGCATTCATAAATTATGCGAGACGTTTTTTCTGATATTTTCACCCCACCCCACCGCCTTTTCTTATTGAGATTGTATTACCTTAAGGAAGGAACACATATATAAAATATAAATTCTGTTCGATTGATAAACGTGGAATTTCAGGAAATGGAATGTGTTAATAAGAAAATGTATTTATTTTCATAAATTTATAATTTTAGAATTTCATTTGGGCATAAAATGTTCAAAAGTCCGACATATTTGCGTAGTCCGGATTGAAAAGTGAGGAGTTCGAAACCAAAAAGTTTGTAATAGAAAATTAACTCCATTTTTGAAGCAAAATTTCAAGTTTTCTAGCCTTTCATTTTGAAAGTAATGAAAGGGAACTGCAATTATTATTAATACAATAATATATCTTTTGCCTACAAATTCTGCTGCTTGATTAAAAGTTGAACTGTTACGTTTATAATTCATCTTTTTGTTTGAAGATTTATCTCTTTGGTTAGCAATTTAACTATTCTGTTGAAAATGAGTTTCATTTTTGGTTACATTTTTTTTTTAAATACAAATTTCACTATTCCATTTCTTGTTGAATATTGATCTTTTTTTAGTGGAAAATACTGTTTGGTTGAAAATTCATCTTTGTAGTTGAAATTTTGAGTACTTCATTATAGATTCATATATTTTGTAACAATTAATTTTTTTGGTGAGAAAATGATTCTTCTTGGTTGAAAAACCAGCCTCTGGTTGAGAATTCAAATATTGGATTGAACCTTCAAATCTTTGCTGAGCAACTTTTTTTCAATAATTTTGTCATATTGGTGTGAAATTGAAAAATTATGTTGTTTCACATGCTATATTTATGACTTCAATAAGTAAAAGGTGAGTAACATGTTGAATATTTCAGAAGAACTCGCAGCTATCTAGCACTAATTAAGAAGAAAATAGTTATAAACAATAATGATTTGTTCGAATAATTTGTTTTGCTGAATTCAAATAACAATTAACTGACCCTGAGTGAAAAGTAGACAAATAATTGTGAATGTCAGGAAGAGCCACAGCTTTTCAGCATTATTCATATTGAACATTTTTAACAATAATGATAATTTTGTATGAACAATCAATTTTGCTTACTCTAATCAACTGTTCACGTCACTTTAATTGCAAGTTGGACAAAAAGGAGACATTTTTTGGAAAAGCTGCATTTCTAACATTATTCTAAGAGAATATTGATAAAAATTGCTGAAAACAATAATAAACTATTCGAACAATTCATTAAAATATCAAATTATCAGTATGAAGTATAGTCTCATGTACTAAAAATAATTGTAACTGATAAACGCCACCAAAATCATAATTAGTGCTAAAAACTCGCGAAGCTCTGAACAAAAATACATTTCTTTTACTTCATGCCTTTCTTCGTAGAAAAAATTCTTCGCAATTTATAACTTAACAAACGAATGATTTTTTAATAAAATTGGCAGTTGTTATTCTCTTTTGGAAGCAAAATGATAAAGTGGAAACATCTCTCCGTAATTTGTTGTTAAAGCATTGCCATTTTTGAGAGAAAATCGTTTAGAATTTTTATTTGTTAATAAAAAAATATTCAGGCGGACCAATGTCATAATAATATCGTTCATTCGTTATAAACTCTCTCGTTTCATTTTTATATTATACACATTTCTTTTAATTTAAACGAAATATCGATTATTTGCCACACGTAATTAAAAAGTAATATAAAGTGTTCTAGGCTGTGACGTCAACTAGCAAGATGATCAATACCAAGAGTCAAACAATAATAATAAACACATGGCATGACGCTTTATTTCTAGAAATATTTCCGCAAAGAATAATTTTGTATCATAGGCGTGTCAGTGGCTTCAAATCCTGCGCTAATTCTGCGCAAAGTCTGCGACCATTGATTTTTTTTATTATCGTTCTATTAGGTGCGCAAATTACTTCTCCCTGCTTGTCAATAGAGGGCTCCAGTAGTAAGTGTGGGTCGATTTGGACACATCAAAAACACCATAAACCAAGCTTAGGCATATGGTAGACAAACCATTGTGATACATAAGTGACCTTTGTTTTGGCGTCATACTTTTGGTTGTGTGAAAATGTCTGATTTTGTGCCAAATAATCGTCATTTGCGGGAAGTGTTGATTTTCTTCTTTCATTCGAAGAAAACGGAGGATCAAGCGCATCAAGAGCTCCAAAAAGTTTACGGAGATGCTGCTCTAAGAGAAACAACGCGAAGAAGATGTTTGATGTCAAGATGTTTTATTTTTTATTTTGAGAAGTTGTAGGCTCCAGAAGCTACGATCATGGTTCCTTAAAGCAACCAATTCCGAAGTAACTGCAACGTGTACGTCATCCGCTTCTGCTCCTTCTGTCCTAGTAGGTAAGCAAAAGCGGGAAATTTACGCGTGATAACATCGGGCAACACTCTTTCTTGGAGTCAGGTCTCTAGCCGCGGATGACCTTACGCGGCAGATGGGACAGTTGTAGATGAAGGCTTCGCCTCTGGATACTTTTTTAGAGCTATAAATCTGTGTAGAAGGTTAAGAGGAACAGTGTTGACTGAACAGATGGAGTGATCCCAGAAGAACAGCCTTTTGCATCCAGTTCGCGATGGAATGAGCCTGACGCTGGCAAGCCGGAATCTTGTTGAGTTGGCTGATAAATGAAGATTTCATACCTCCAAGACCGCCGAGTATGAGAATTATAAGATAGATTTCGTAGCCTTGGTACAGCCTACTCAGTTCGAAAAGAAGAATATTTCGCCCGTTTTTCTCCCTCCTTTGCCGTAATATTACCATCGGCTGGTGCCGAGAATTCAATCACGTAAATGATCTTGTTCTTCAGATCTTGAAGGACAATATCAGGCTTCGTAGCGCTGATACGTTGAGTGGTGGAGAATGAAACATTCCAGTAGATCTTACACTGATCATTCTCCACAACGGACTCGAGTTCCCCCTGGGCGTATGGCAAAACGGGCAATAGATCAACACCATAGAAGTGCCTAAGATGGTAATATAACACTTTTAGAGCCGCATTGTGTCTCTCTATGTACCCGTAGCGTGTATATTTAGAGCATCCATTGAGAACATGTCCAAGGGTTTCTGGCTCTTGCTTGCACGCTCGGCAGTTGGTATCGCTTACAGGTACAGATGTTGGAGATGTGGACTGTAATTTTTGATTTGTATATTATTCTTTGCCAGAAATAATTGCGATAAGAAACAATGATTCAAATAATGAGGTTAAAGTCACTTTTTCGTTCAATACAGTTATTGAAACTAGTCAAGTAAACCACTGTCTCCACCTTACACTTATTCTCGATACAAATTTGAGAAGAATTACTTATTTAAATTCGAGCAATTTAATCTTAGCTCCACGCGCGCACGTCTCAACGCTTCTCTCTCTTGATGCGTACTACTTAATTTAAGTTATGGCTACTTTCCGCCGATTGATATTCTGAAGAGAAGCATACGTCACGCACTCACACACCGACATACCTCAATTAAGATTTCACCTACGTAAACATACCGCCCGCCTTGTTCTAAGACAAAAGAACGAAAGGGGCTTAATTATACTAATACCTTAAATTTCACACAATACTATTATTGTAGATTATTAATAATTATGCGGCAAGGCCGCCCGCCATGACCAATTAGTTTCAAATACTCTCAGGTGACATTTCTTTATAAATAGGCAACAAGCATAGTTTAACAATAGGTTTGTTATAAACTCCTTTAGCTGTAATTCTACCCCAACTCCATTTACAGGGAGGGCTATTTTCCTCACGAACAAGAACAATGTCGCCTTCTTTGACATTTAATACCTTATTTTGCCATTTATATCTAGTTTGTAACCCTTGAAAATATCCAAGTGACCATCTTTTCCAAAAAAGTTAATTTAGTTTTTGTACCTTTTCCCATCGCGACAATCTATTTTCAGATAAATCTAGAACGGATGGTTCAGGTATTGAGATCAAATTATATCCCGTCAGAAAATGACCAGAAGTAAAATAAGATAAACTATCTATCTTATCAGAAATCGTTGATATTGGCCTAGAATTGAGGCTCGCTTCTATTTGACAGGGAAGGGTTGACATCTCCTTTATAGTCATGGTATAGTCACCTATAATTCTGTGAAGGTGGTGTTCGAGAATTTTAACCCCAGCCTCCCATAGACCTCCAAAATGCGGCGCATAAGGGGGTATGAAGTGCCACTCGATATTCTTTTCGACGAAGTAATGTCTCAAATTTTCATCATGTTCCAAATTTCGGAAGGCGTTTTTGAGTTCTTTACATGCTCCTTGGAAATTTCTCCCGTTATCACTGTAGATGTTTGAAGGTGCACCTCTTCTAGCTACAAATCTTTTAAGGGCGGCCAAGAAGGTCGCAGAGCTGTAATCACTCACCAACTCTAAATGAATAGCTCTAGTAGCTAAACATACGAAGAGAGCTACTGGCAATTCACACATCATCTGAGACGGAACTTTTGCTTTTTGACGAACACATGGAATACATTTGTTTATTATGTGACGAACAGAGTCACGAGCTTTAGGCATCTAAAAGTTCTGTCTCAGAATGTGAAGCGTCAGTTGAGGACCTCCATGCAACGTTCTAAGATGCGCCTGTTCGATAATCAAATTCGTAAGTCGATGCCTTGGTAAAATTATCGGACGTTTAGCGTCATAAGGAATGGGAGCGTTTTCTAAACGTCCTTTCACTCTTAAAAGCCTGTTTTTATCTAAGAAAGCAGTTAAGCTCTTTAATAAACTAGATCTATGACAAGGGCCATCTGATTGTACAGACTTTATTTCAGAAGAGAACTCACACTCTTGCATATATTCAAACCAAAAGATTTTAGCTTTGTTTAGTTCTTCAGACGTCAGAAACTTCTCTTTGGGCTTCTTTTTATGATTAATTATAATATCGATAAATCGGTAACAGAGAGCTTATATTCGGATTAATTTAGGCCAAGGAGACGTCCTATCTGAGAGAATTTCCAAATGTGATTTTTCGATTTGAGAAGAATTTGAATAGACTTAAGGAGTTTTCTTAATTTTCTTCTCCCTTTTTGCACAAGTTGAAAGACATTTCTCCATTTACTTTTCCGAATCTTCCTCAGACATACTAGGCCAATTTTCAGAGGCCTGCGGTAGAAAGGAAGGGCCATGCCACCATAAGTGGTGATTTAACAATTCGTTCGGAGTAAGTCCGCGTGAAATACAATCTGCAGGGTTTAAATCAGTAGGTACATGATTCCATTTTGCTTCAGCGATATTAGTTTGAATCAGTGCAACCTTGTTAGCAGCAAAAGTCGGCCAAGTGGAAGGAGTCTTACTAAGCCACGATATTACTGTTATCGAATCTGACCAGCAATACATGGGAAAGACTGAAAGATTTATTTCATTTTTTACTTGTTGCAACAATTTAGATAAAAGAAAAGCAGCACATAGCTCTAAGCGTGGGACACTAGTAGTTAAGGTAGGAGCAGCTATAGATTTAGCTACGAGAAGAGTTGTTTCAACTACATCATTCTGATCAACTACCCTTCAATAGACAACTGCCCCATAAGCCTTAATGGAAGCATCAGCGAACCCGTGCGATTGGAAGGATTGCATTTTATCATTCACACCGTTCCAACGTGGAATTTTTAATTTTTCTAATAAAGTTAAATCATTATAATATAGATTCCAGCGTTCCTGTAAATCACGTGGAAGAGCTTCATCCCACCCTAACTTTGTGAGCCAAAGTTCCTGCATCAACATTTTTGCTACTATTGTAATTAGAGCCAACTATCAATGAGGATAAAAAAGCATTGTGATCAGAGATAAAACTATACGTTTTGTTGCAACTTCTATAGGTTGCGTGTTTACTGAAAATAGAAAACAGTCCAATTTTGAACAACAATGCAGCCCTAGGACCTTTTTTGTCTCATAATCACTATCTTTAAATCTTACTGTTTTTTTTTTCAGATGGAATCTCGTTAACTTTAGCTAGGCTAGCATCGTTAGCAGACCATTTTCGTAGAGGGAACCCTCCTTTTGAAAGTAACTCAATTAATTCTTTTTGTAAATATAAAGCTTGTTCCAAGCTATCCGAACCAAATCACACGTCGTCAACGTAGAAATCTCGTTTGAAAATATTACTAGCTTCTGGATGCTTGGCTCCTTCATCAATAGCTAATTGTTTAAGCACTCGGTTAGCTAAGAAAGGAGCAGAAGCTGTTCCGTAAGTGACAGTCTGCAACTGATAATGTGTTAATTCTCTAGAAGATCCACGTAGGCAAACTATTCTTTGAAAATCTACGTCTCTTGAATCTACCAAAATTTGACGGTACATTTTACTAATATCAGCCGTCATGCAATAATGATAATTTCGCCATCGTAGGATAATAGCGGTCAATTCATTCTGGAGTTTCGGATCGACCATAAGGAGATCATTCAACGATTTTCCAGATGAGGTAGGACTTGAAGCATTGAAAACTACTCGCACAGGAGTAATACTACTTGACTCGCGTATGACTGGATGATGCGGTAAATATACCGGCAAGCCATGTGAGAGATTTTGAAAGTTATCATTTGAAAGTCGACTCATATGATCGAGGGATTCATATTCGTCGAGAAAGTCATTATACCTTTTTGCTAGATCATTATTTTTAACAAGTCTTCGTTCCACGCTATAAAGAGTGGAAACCGCTTTATTGAAAGATTTTCCTAAAGAATCGAGAGATTCTTCTTTCAGAGGTAGTCGTACGACATACCGTCCTTCTTTATTACGCCAATGCGTTTGTGAAAAATTATTCTCACAACGTTGCTCTTCTTCAGTAAGCACAGATTGTTGTGGAATGTCTTCTAATTCCCAAAACTTTTGAATGTCGAAACTAATATCTTTCAAAGTAGAAACATAATTTATTCTCAGTTTCAAACGAGCTTGAGAATACTCAGTTGGAATAGGACCCGAGAGAATCCACCCAAAAATAGTAGATTGTGCCGTAATAGATCCAGGAGGTCCTTGACACAACCCTGACAGCAAAAGCGAGCCATAATAGGCGGCACCAATGACGACTTCTATTTTCTCCTGGCTAAAAGGCTCAGGGTCTGCTAATTGTAGATCACGAAGGTGATCACATAGAAAATTTGATTCAACTTGTGGAGGGCTTTAATTCATTAAGCGTGGCAAAGTATAGGCAGTAATCGGAAATTCAATTTCTTTATTGTATACTGGCGAAAGAGTTAAATCAACACGCGCTTTAGCCACCCCAATCAGGACTTGACCTGCTCCAGTTACTTTAGTCATAACAGGAATCCGTTTAGGTTTCAAAAATTCTACTAATGATTCAGATATAAAAGTAGCATCAGAACCTTGATCGAGAAAGGCTCTTACAATTACTTCTCGACCATTATGAGCGCGAATTTTAATTTTAGCAGTTGCTTATAGTGTCAAACCACTTTTAAAACATCGTAAATTTAATGAGGAACTAGTAGCAGAAGCATGTAAACCAGCGTTATTTGAATTAGAAGCATTCGAGGTACTCCCAACATTTCCAATAATAGGATTCTGAATATTCAAAGTTTTATTTTCTTCTTTAATACCATTAGTTTGGCTAGACGAAGAAGTTGAAGGTTGCTCAAGGTATTGAATTAACAAATATCTCAAGTAATTAAATTATTGATTTTCTACTGATATTTGCAGGCTCACTTTTCCCTGACTAAATCTGTAAATCTTCACTAGCAATGACATAATTTTACCAATTTTGATGTAAAGAGACTTCACTGTATCTTTTGCATAAAGAAGGAAGCTGTACCATCAGAATATCCTTCTTTTGGCTAAAGTCTAGGGAATGTGTATTATCTAACAATCGAAATTTGGGCTGCAAAATATTATTATTCAACTAGGAAATATCGATTGAAAAGAATTTATAGTAGATTTCTGAAACCTCCCTTTGGAGCAATGGTTCGGAACCAATTATGAATGTTGTGTCGAAACAGCGTATGAAACTAGGCCAATTTGTGTGAAATGATAGAATGAGAGAATGATTAAGGTCATAGGGGGAATCGCTGTTGTTGTTTTTATGCACGTCAAACTCTGCAATCCGTCTAGTTTTGTGATCGACTAATCATTTACGTTTAGCATTAGCCCCATGCTTGAGTAAAGTGAACTTTTTTCATGCGGGTGATTTTTTGAATGAAAAAGAAATTTATTCTCAATGAAACATGTGATGTTTAATATTTTTACGGAAACGATTTAAATTTTAAATGAAAAATGTTGAATTCAAAGAAAAAGATGCATTTTAAAGAAAATGGTTGAATTCTCAACGAAACCAGATTGATTTTCAACTAAAATCTTCCATTTTCAACCAAGAACATAATACATGCAGGGATGTTTCGTCATCCCTGCCGCACCTCCTGCACTCCGTCGTGGGGCTATACCCCATTTTGTGCATATGCTAGTTCAAGTGATTGTGCCCTGTCAGGGTCCCTATATCTTTCTTAGACAAACCCAGGATTTCCCTAGCTCTGCTCATCCTATAGGTATACCCTAGGACGGATTTCACCTGACGGCAATCCACGGTTCGTTCCCAGCATTCCCGGTTTTTTGTTCGCATCCAGCTTTCAATGGCCACACCGATACAGCAAAACGCTATTCCTGGTACCGGTTCCGGTCCTATGTTTTCACTCGCTGCCCCACGTTTCGCCAACTGGTCCGCCTTTTCGTTGCCCTTGATCCCTGTGTGACCAGGGACCCATATGAGAGCCACTTTGTGTCTTTCTGCAAGTTGGTAAAATGCCTTTTTGCATTCCAAAACCAGTTCCAAAGTTATGTCTGGTTTTCCCATTGCAGTTAGTGTCGCTTGGCTGCCGAACAGATCGTGATCTGTCTGCCAGCAGCGTTTTCCTCTATTAGTGTTTCAGCACAGCGAATGACGGCTAGGACCTCCGCTTGGAAGACAGAAGGGTTTTGCCCAAGAGTGCTCCCTATCCCTTTCCCTCCCTTGCTGTCATAAATTCCTGCCCATGACCCTCCCTCTCCCCTGGATCCATCTATATACCAGATTTCTCCCTGGAGAAGCGGGTTACCATTGGCTTTCCACAGATTCTTGCCTGGGATGTAGACACGGAAAGTTTTGGCGACGTTGAAGCGTTTTGTTATATTATCTTGCCTGATCTGTAGAATCGGCAGTGCGCTGATATCACTCTGGAGTTTAGTGTGTCTAGTCCCCGGAGTCCATCTATTTGCTTTTGCCAGTCAGTCCATCGCGCGTGCCGCTCTAGCGGTTATCCCAACATGTAGGGGTTCCTCTCAGAGCATGAATCCTATCGCCGCTATAAGCGTAGTCCTCATTGCTCGAGTCAAACCCCTAAATGCTAGCGTTTGTAATTTTCGCAGCCTGTCCTGCATTTTTTTCAATTTCCCCAGTGGCCACCAGACCACGGCCGCATGTAGGAGCCTACGATTTAAGACAGTTTTAAGACAGACACGTCAACCCAACCCAGATATTTAACTGAATCTGAAAGCGTCGGCTTCACACCACAGATACAGAAGCGTCTACTTTCGAAACTTTATAATTTCTCGTGAAAATGACCAGGTTGGTCTTTTCCGGATTCACCGAGAGCCCTGAGCTATTGCACAAGAGCTCTACGATGCGCAGTGCCGACCTTAAGAGACCCATCAGCGTTTCCAGATAAGCCCCTGGACTAGGATTAAAAAGTCATCCGCTTATCCCTGAGTATACTACCCTTATTCATTCAGCCTTCGAAGAAGGAATTCCACTACAATGCACCACAGGAGGAGCGACAGGACACCCCCCTGCGGGCAACACCGTGGAGCTATCACCCTTACTAGATCTTCACCCTATCTGGTTTCGAGTCTTCTTTGGCGTAGCATGCTTCCTATCCAGCATACTAGCTGGTCTCGCACGCCCAATCTCAAAGCCTCTCCACAGATCACTTCTGGCGGAGTATTGCTGAAATCACCCTCTATATCCAAGAAAGCGCCCACAGCATACCCCTTTTGTTCCAACTGCTGCTCCAATTTTGCCACGACATCATGAAGCGCAGTTCCTACCGAGCAGCCTGCCTAAAAGGCATGCTGCCCTCTATGCAACGGGGAGGCCAAGAGCACCTCAACCCTAATATATCTCTCGACCAACTTCTCCAGCGTCTTCAGGATAGAAGACGTTAGTCTGATTGGTCGGGAATCTTTGGCAGCAGTGTATTTCTATTGTATTCACACTGGGCTATCTTATAGATGTCCCAGCTCGAAGGCAATTTAGTTCTATTTGCCTATTGCACAGCATTCTAGTCTTCCTACGGAATCTCTCCAGGTGGGTGTTCCACCATTCTGCTCCCTTTCTAGACTTAATTGTGCTTGTAGGGCAATTTTTCTTATAAGTCGTTGTCAGAGACTTTCGCAGAAATTCTGTGGCGTGCCCCAACTCATCAATGGTACCATAGCTTGCGGGGAATTCCGCCAGCCTCCCTTTGAGTTTCTCTTTATATGAGTTCCAGAGTGTATTTCTGGGGTTTCTGATTTTAGAGACCATCGATTTTCCCAGGGTTACTCGAAACACGATGTGTTTGTGGTCCAAAAGAATCTCCTCATCAAAAACTCTCCAATCCACTACCCTGCTCCTCAGTGCACCTGAAAATATAGTCAAATCGAGAACCACACTCGTGTTTTTAGTCTGCAATGTGGGAGTATCACCCCGATTCAGAATCTCCAGCTCTGTGCCCACAGCCCAACAGCAGAGGAATCTTGCTCTCATAACAATACTGTATTAGAGCCTCCACCTCTCTGGGAGGCGGGGTTCTCCGGGCATCGCCAGGGAAGTAAGCCGAGGCAAGAAATTCATTTAGCCTTTCTCCGCTACTGCCCTTGAATCCCACCTTGATAACGGTGACATCTCTAGAGCAGAATTTATGCACCAAGATCGCATCCATAACCGTGAAGGCTATGCATGTCCTTGGTGTTTTTTCGCGTGGCCCCTTACATATGGAGCCACATCCTGACAAGCCACAAATCCTTTCCCTGTATAACCAGGGCTCTTGGATTAGGACCCGCCCTGTCTGCACCACAGGCATGCGTCTGGCTAGAACCGCCGAGGCGCCTTTGCTGTGGTGCAAATTAATCTGCGTAATGGAGATTCGGGACTCAGCCATTGAGAGGCTAGTTCGGGACACCTCCGGAAGCTTCTGGAACCCCTGCGTATTTCAGTTGGGTCAACAAGAATCCAACCTTTCCCCATTGGCCTGGATATCTGCCCGTCGGAAAACACCTTCCACGAATCAGTTCGTAGGGACGGGTTCTGAAAGCTCAGGCGCCCCATAACGGTCGCCGGACTCTCAATATTCCAGTGGGCTTTGCCATTACCCCCTGGAAGGATCGCACCTTAGTTTGAGTTTCACCGACCAGAGTCCGCCAGTTTCCCCGAGTAACCACACCTCGCGATGAAGCCACTCAGGTTCACCTATTCCAGATATGTGGTCAATGAGCCCCGTAAGCCCTCCCACCAGCTACAAGGTCACGCGATCCCTAAGGAGGAAAGCGAGGTAGAGACCTAAAAAGAAAAGCGGGAGAACACGTAGGTCACCCCCCCCCCCTAAAAAAATAGAAGAAAAGTCGGAGAAAGAGGCTCTCGGGATGGTGTTAGGCAAGATCAGGGGGCTGAGGGAATACGTCAGGGGGACTAAGGAGTAGATGGAAGGCATGAGGGAGGACTTGAGAATCAAAGATAAGAAATGGGAAAAGGAGGTGAAAGAGCTGAGGGAAACAGTAAAAGGGTTTGAGAGGGGAAGGAAAAGGAGAAGTTGCAATAAAGCAGATGGCAGAGGAAATTAGGGTGTGGAAGGAAAGGACGGAAAAAAGGCTTTAGAAGGTGGAGGGCAGGACGGAAATGGAAGTGGGAGACGAGGGTGGGGGAAGCGAGATTAAAGGTGTTTGGCAGCGGGTAGAGAATTTGATAGAATAGAAAGTGGGAGAGCGTAGGAATGAAAAGAAGGAGAGGGCGGATAGGGAAAAGATGAGGGCAATAGAGTTAAGAATGGAGAGAAAAGAGAAGGCAAACAGGAGAAATAAGATTGTGATAAGAGGGTTGAAGCTGTAGAGCGGGAAGGAAAGGGAGGGCGTGGAAGCGCTGCTGCAGAGCGACGAGGATAAAGAGGTGTTGAAGGGAGTGCAGGGGAATTTGTTTCGTAGGAAGTAGGGGGTGGGGGTGATGCAGGGTCGAGGAGTAGTGACGGTGCTCTACTGAAACGTAGCAGGGGTAATGAAGAAGGATGAGGAGTTCTGGAGGTATATCCAGGAATTTGATGTTGTGGAACTGGTAGATACGTGGGTAAAAAGAAAGAAATGGGATATAACACACCCAAATCTGCCAAGGGGGTACAGGTGGATATTCGAGGAGGCGGTCAGAGTAAAGAAGAAAGGAAGGGCTAGTGGGGGAATTATAACAGGATGAAAGGTGGATTAGAGGAAGAAGTTCATGGTGAGGAAGATGGTAAGGGAGTGCAAATGAGGGAAGTAAAGATAGGAAGGGTAACGTGTAAGTTTGTGACAGTGTACAATAAGGTATGGATTGAAGGAATTAAAGGAAGGGTGAAAGAGTTGCTAGAAGAAAGAGAGGAGGGTATGGTGATACTGGGTGGGGACATTAATGCGAGGATGGTAAGAGAAGGGGGCCTCTACAGGGAAGGGGAGAGCTTCGAAAGGAAATCGAAGGATAAGATGATGAATGAGGAGGGGGGATTCTAAGGGATTGGTTGGAGGATAGAGGCTGGGTGGTGGACGAAGAGAGAGAATACACATATGTAAGTAAGGTGGGGGTATCGGTGATAGACTATGTGATCATGAGTATGCAAGGATGAGAGGAGACAGACAAATTCGCAGTAGAGAAAAGGGTGGAATCAGACTATCAGATATTAAGACTGTTGATAAGAGAGGAGGGTGGCGGAAGGCGAGGAAGGCAAGGTGGAAAAGAAGACTCAATACGAGATAGGGTGACAAGGACGAGGAAGGCGATAGAGAAGTATCAGGAGCACTTAGGAAATGTACGTTTTCAAGGGGATTAGGTCGAAGAGATATGGATGAAGTGAGAAGGATGCACGAGAAAGGAAGGAAGGTATATGAGTTGTTTAAAAAAACATCATGGAGAGAGAGAGAGAGAGAGAGAGAGAGAGAGAAAACAGCATGGGAAGCGAGAATAAGAGAGTCAAGGATTAACGGGAACTATTGTGGACTATGCCAAAGGCTAGAGCGCAATATTTATGTGAGAAAGAAGAGAAAGGAAGTCAGGAGCTTATAGAAATGATGAGATGTGGGTGCATGGAGGTTTTCAATAGGTTCTGGCTCTCTAGGGAGAAGATGATGTGTGAACTGCATGGGAAGGGGGACGCAGGAGTGGAGCACTGGTTGGAGGACAAAGGGGCAGTAGCATGGGTGAAAAGAGTGTTGGGTAAGATGGAGAAGAAGATAAGAATAGAGGAAGAGGAATGGCGAAGGAAAGATTGTAAATAGGAGAGGAGGTAGATATAAGTGGTCTGTAAATATTGTAAATAGTAGATAAGCGAAGCGAGGAAGCGAAGGCGATAAGAGCGTGGGGTCTCGGAGATTAGGTATGGATGAATGTTACCTTTTTAAGGTTAGTTTTAAGAAAATTATGAAAAAAATGGAAGTGTAAGCAAGCAAATTTTTGTAGGCCAGTAGGCTGAAAAATAAACGTTTATCTATCTATTTATCTGGTTAAATTTTCAACTAAGCAAATGAATATTCGACATATTTTCTCGCCATAATAAAAAAAACTACTGTCAATCAAATACAACATTCTCAAATCATACAAGATTCTCTGCAAAATCTATAGCAAAATGCTGGAAAATGAACTGGGTTTTTTTCTAAAGAAATTTAAAATTATAAACAAAGACAGGAAAAAAAGTTTGGAGTAGAAAAACTTTGCTTTTTGAAAGCTCCATAAGATTATCATAACAACTTTTTGAATTCTCTCGGAAAATCTAAAATTCAAATTTTGATCGAACAAAAGATAATGAGAAATCCAAAAGTCCATTTTGCGATCAAATTATGTGAAATACGACAAAAAATGAATCAAGAAGAATTGTGCAACCAGAAAAGATTTACAAATTTGTTGGTACGCAGTTTTTTATGGGCCACGTAGTATATGTTTTATTCGGAAGAAACGTTGAAAATAAAAAAATTCAATTTTTCGAAACACGACGCAATGTACAACAATTAACAGACAAAAATTCTTCACCATTTTTGGAAAAATGATACAAGGGACAAAAAAAATGAAGAAACAAAAGTTGTTCAACCAGAAAATGTCTACAAATTTGTTATGAACTCTTGCTATAAAAATATATTAAAAATGAAAAAATCAACTTCTTGGAAAAACAAAACGAGCTACAGTAACACTTCATCTAACCAAATTTTCCGCTAAAATTATATCTGAAAAATCGCTTAGAACCACCTCACTTTAGGAAGCGTATTTTTACTTTAAATAGCAAAAAATAACATTGAAAACAAATAAATTGATTTCATGGAAAAACGACACAAGTTGCAATAAAGGTTTGATAACAATTCGCGAATTTTAAAGTAACCAGGGAAAATAAAATTTGTACTTCATTTCGTAATATCTGAATAATCTCCCCGCCCAGCGGGCAGATTTTTGGAACTCTGAAATGTACAACACTCTTATATTTGTTTTACATTAGTAAAAATAACTACATGCGTGATGAAACACAATAAAGATAACGTTTATACTTTCTCATAGTCAACGATTTCAAAAAATTTTAAATTCCTCTAATCAAAACGTTCCTGAATTAAAGAATGTCAAACACAATATGCGAGTATGTGTGTGCGTTTGTGGATGTCGCACTTTTTGTAAACACGATGAGTTAAGGAAGATTGCGTAAATATTTATGAAATTTGAAGGGCTTATTTTTCCCACTAATGAATAAATCTATATAAACCTATATAATCTATATAAATCTGTATAATCTATATAAATCTATATAATCTATATAAATCTATATAATCTATATAAATCTATATAATCTATATAAATCTATAAAAATTATATACTGTATCGAAGAGTACGGAAGTTATTCAAAGTTGATGCAAGAATTGAGGCCAGAATAATGAAGGGTCTTTAATGCGAGAGTAAATAAAAACAAAGTGGAAACAACCGGTATCGAATTCACAGCTTGTCAAATGTTATTTCCTGCATGTACGGAAATACTAGATTTTTTCAGAACTTCCAATGTCAGCAAGGTAACCTTCCAAATATCAAACATTAACAGATTTTTTTCAAAAGCTATGTTTTTTGACCGAAGGTACATTCAAATATATTATATATTATATATTATATATTATATATTATATATTATATATTATATATTATATATTATATATTATATATTATATATTATATATTATATATTATATATTATACATTATACATTATATATTTTTCAAAAAGGACTGATCCTTGATCTATCGAATGATCCGAAGAAGGTTATATAAAACTAGCAATTATACGAGCACCACTAGGGTGGTCTGAAAATTCGACATTCGAATTTTAATGATGAACCCCACCAATTTGTTTGTTTCTCAGGTAAACAGAATCCATATTCCTTCCAACGTTACCTATTCTCCAGGGTTTCTGAAATTAAGATGGGGTTTGCAATGGGAAAAGCTCGGTTTTCGAAAAAATTGAAAAAAACGAGTAATTGTGATAAACTTTATGTGAATTAAAGTATAGTCACCTCCAGGAATGATGCCCATACAATAACTTCCAATTCTCACTCCCGATCACCTTTTTATTTATATTTATTGAGATTCGACAAGAGTAAACTATTCTCCACCTTCCCTGTGAAAAGGCCCAATTGTATGATTATTATTATTTGTTTAAATAATGGCCTTTAATATCTTTAACAGAAGAATAGTTCTCCTAATATTAGCTTATTGGTTCGTTGATTGCAGAAGAAAATAAATTTTTACGAATTATAGAGAAAAAAATTATTCAAGCAAATAAAAGTTGTTTCGAAAAATGAAAATGGTTTGAAAAATTGCTGAATATCCTCAAGAAAACCACATTACTCTTAACATCTGTTAATTGTGTCTTTGATTCCAGGAAAAAAATTTCCAAGCTTCACATGGAAAACAATTATCTAAACAAATTAAAATTGTTCGAACAACTACTAACTATCCTGAGAAAGTATATTACTCTCAACATTTGTTAATTGTGTCATTGATTCCAGAAAATGATACATTTTTACGATTTTAGGAAGAAAAAAATGTTTCAACATATAAAATTTTTTTAGATAATCACTGAATATGTTAAACCAGAAGTTGTGCTCTTAACATTCATCAACTGTATATCATTTATTCCGAAAGCTAATGACTTTACAGGACTATTGAGGGCAAAAAAGAGCAAAAAATTCCCGCCAACTGTGAATGTTTAAGTAAATATTAGTTGTTCAAACAATTCAGAATTAATATAAAAATACTTGGAAACTCGTTACTTATCGATTTAAAATAATGCATCTTGACAAAATGCCGAAAAATACCGTCTTGAGCATGAATTTGATAGAAAACTGCTATTTTTTTGGGACATTGTCCGGGCAAAATACAAGGGTAATACCACAGCAGGCATGAAATATTACATTGCCATTTAATGATATACAAATATAAAACAATACGACTATGATTTAAGCTTTAAATTCTGAAGTTTGATTACAAAAAAAATTACAGGCGTGTTTTTATTTTGCATGAAAACTTTTTTTGTATTATTTTTTCAAATCAATGTTGAAAGGAGTTTGAAAAGTTGGAATTCAAGAGTATTCAGTTCCTAATGCTTTCTTAGCATTTTTCAGTTGAGCAGAATTTAAATTCGAAGTTATTATACTGAATATATATTATATTGAGTGCAGCATTCCTTTAAATTCTTTTCAATTTATTAGATTCTATCTATCCTTTTTCAATCTTTTGAACTGCTTACTGGAATGCTTTTAAACTCTTTCAATTCCCTTAGAATTCTTTTGACTTCCTTGGAATCATCTGAATTCCTTAAATTCGCGTTGTTCCCTGAATTCTTGGAATTTCCTCAAACCGAAGAATTCTGTGTATTCCAAGGATTTCGAAATTATGCAAAGAATTAAGAAGAATTGATGGAATTTAGGGATTTTAGAGAATTCAGAATATTAAGGAATACAGACAAATAGAAGAAATCTAGGAACTTAAAGAATTCAGAATATTTGAGGAATTCAAGAAATTGAGCGAATTTCAGAAATTAACTGAATTCCTTGAATATTCTGAATCAGGAAATGCAATGACTGCAAGAAATTGAGAGAATTTCGAATATTGAAGAAATTCAGGATATTCGAATTTTTGAGGGAATCCAGAGAAGCTGAGGGATTTTACGGGATATAAGGAATTTAAAGAATTAAAAGAATTCAGAATATTCAAAGAATTCAGAATATTCAAAGAATTGAGGAAATTCGAAGAATTTCGGTCATTCGAAGAATTTCGGTCATTTCCGACAAATTAGGTAATTCAAGAAATTCTGAAAATGCAAAGAACCTCAGGAATTGAAAATATTAAAAGAATTCAGGAGATGAAGAATTTCAGGAATTTAGAGAATTTCAGGGATTTCAGAGCATTAAGGGAAATCAATAAATTCAGGAAATTAAAACAATTTAAAGAGTTCAGAGAGTTTTCAAAATTTCAGCAACTCAGAATATTCTAAGGAATTTATGCGTTCAGCGAAGTCAAGGAAATCTAACATTTTCAGGAATTCAGAGAATTCTGAGTATTCGAGCAATTTAGGAAATTCAAGAAATTCAAGGATTTTAGAAGATTTGAACGATTCTAGTGACACTGAAAGAATTCAGATAATTTCAGATATTTCGGAGCATTAAGGGAATTCATGAAGTAGAAGAAATTGATAGAGGTCAGAGAATTTCAGGAATCCAGAATAGTTCAGGAGTTCTTGGTTTAGAGAATTTAGAGGATTTTAGGAACTCTAAACATTGAAAAGAATTCAGAAAATGTCGAATGTTAGAGTTTTCCAGGGATTTCGGATATTTTTAGGAATTTAGGGAATCTCGAATTTTCATTTCTGTGAATATAAAAATTTATTCCGAATGTTTGAATTCATAAAAATATGACGAATGTTGACAAAAGCTTTTGCTCAATCGAGTCTTCATACCCTCTATCTAACATTTTCAAGGATAGTAAACATATTTCATCTATGATGAAAAAACTATATTTCATCACCTAAATGTAGGTAATACTATTTGTCAAGATTGCGTGCAGACTGGTATATATACAAGTGCAACCAGTTCAAGCGTTTTGCATTTTAAGTTCAAGAAATAATTTAAAAATCAGTTACTGTTTCTGGAAACATGGACGTTTTTACTCTTTATCTGCTTTTCTTCATCTCTCTGATACTCCTCACTTATGTTCGTAAGTAGAATATAATGTAGTAGTTGAAACGATCATAAATTAACATATCTCACATCCAGATATCGACTGTATTCACGAATTCCCATTCCACTTTGAAACAGTAAAAACATATGTTCTCATCATTACTCGTATTTCATAACCATTAAAGTGTAAATTTTTGGACAAATCAAACAAATTAATAAGGTTTAAACCGAAATTTTTACCAAAATATGCTCAGACATATTTCGTTTGAGCCCTATGTGTGTGCCAACATATGTTTGAAAAATTTATCTTTGTCTTTCGAGGCCATTACCTCTACGTTATTATTATCACTTTTCCTCGCTAGGGAAAAAAACGAGTTCGAATTCTGGCTTTGTGAAATTGTCCAATAAGGGACGACTTCGAGCTCAACAGCCCGGGCTATTGTGTATAAGTCCAGTATAATTGTTATCAAATGTTACCGGTAACTCACCATATGTTTCCATAAATTTCCTACAATTGCCTCAACTTTGATATATTTTTGCAAAATTTATGATTTTTTTCGAAAGGAATTTGGGAAATTTGTGATGAAAATTTGTCAAATTTATAGAAATTATGGAATTCTTAGAAATTAATGAGAATTTGTGAAATTGGTTGAAATATATGAACATTTTTCAAAATTTAAGACTTGTATGGTAATTTAGCATGTTGGGCTGGCGCTCCAGTCATCCAACTTTTGCAGGGTTTTCGCGAAAAATGCACTGCCTATCCAAAATTGATCGTAGGCTACAACGGAATTTAAACATTTCATTTATACTATAATTTTTGGTTATTCATGGGTTATTATTAGGCACCGATGCCGCTTTTTGGACTTTTTTAGTTTTCTTCAAAAAAGAGATTTAGAAAATTTGAAAAATCAACCACGCTTGACTTTAGAACTTTTTCAATTCCCATTAGCCCAAATCGAAGCATATGAAAATTTTGAGCCACTTTTGAGATAAACAAAAATTAAAAATTATTATACAAAATCAAACGTAACACTAAAAAAATATCACCCTTCTGAAAAAAAATTTTGTACAAAAAAATGTTCTGAAAAAAAATTTTGTGCAAACAAATTTATGCCAGGGTTTAAAGTACCTCATCTCGAAAGTGCGCATGCGCAAAAATAGTTTTGCACCCAGTCTGCTCAAATAAGGTCCTTTAGACACCATTTACAAGCATGAAAATGCCCGCATTAATAAGAAATGATTACAAAAAAAGAACACTTATAGGTTAGTTTCGTCAAAGATATTATAAGCGTGGATGCGGTGCGGGTTTACTTACCAGCGATAAATGTAGACGGTGCGTCCAGCGAAAATTGTCAGCTCCCGTCTAACCCCCACCACCTGACGATGGCACCTCTCGATATAGTTTTCCAATGGGTAAAAAAATCAAGGATGTTCTAGAGACGTCTTCGGGACATCCTTGAGACGTCTTTTGGAACATCACTTTTAGACATCCTCAGGATGCAATTAAAGCGTCTGATGTCAGTACGAAATATGTCCAGAGAACACCCGATGTCTTTAAGACGTCTTCAGAACATCTTTAGGACATTGGATGTCTTAGAGACGTTGATAGGAATGACATTGGACATGCTACGAATGTCCCAAGGAAGTTCTTGAGATGATCGTGGTTGTGTGCTCACTGGGTTGCCAACAGCCACTTGGAGCGCTGTAAGCAACTCTCATCATACCGCTCGAGGCGCACTGACGTTAACTTAGCACGAACAAGAAGCATTCAAACTAAAAATATTTCACCAATTAAAATATTTTTACATTTATAATAAACGTAAAATAACCACGCTTTGCTTCATTTTGCTGAATACCAAAGATAAAAGTCCAGGGATGGTCCCGAAGGAATCACCCCCAATCGAAGCTGTAAAAACCGTGCCGAAAGCTGAATGGCACCTGGGTGAGGCGTCTCAGACGGTGACTCTGGGATACCGTTATACGGGATACAGCCTCATCCTTGCATGCGGGGTTCTACAAGGATGGACGAACACTTTTCTCTGGCTGCTCATGAGAACAACAATGACAACACCAAACATAGTTGTGTTAAGTGCAGTTCAAAACAATCGAACGCGCAGGGCTCCCGACAATGGGTCGGACAACAATGCTGACTACCCTAGAGTTCGGACAGCCGATCAAGACAGAGTTAATACGATTGACCGGCCGAATCTCATTACTTTTGAGTGGACGGATCGACTCAGATATGACCTGCTGGTGTGCTATGATATCAGTATGGCCCCTAAAGGTTTTCCTTCAGGGGCGTCACATCGCGCGACTGCATACTCTGTGGTTCGAGAAACACCCAGAGCTTTCGCATTTTTCGCAAAAGCGTCTGCGAAACCGTGCCGAGGACCTCCCAAAAATGGGTTATTTAAGCGGAGCTCCTACTCAACCGTAGCCAGAACAAGCCGGCAACAAAGAAAGAGAGGCGACAAACTCGAACAGGCATCCAATAGAGGAAGAACGATGCTTGAGGATCCAGAAAAACATCAACATTCAGGTTTCTCTCAAGCCCAAAGATCTGGCTGAACTAGATGACGAGCTTCGTGGAGATTTCTCCGAAGAATCCAACCTCTGGACTATCAATTGTAGTGTGTACAATGCAGCGAGAGCTTTGGCAGATGCATACCGCAAAACAAAACCATTGGTTGATCATAAGCCCAAAAGGCGAATACATCAACTCAGCACAAAGACAGTGTTCGTCCCGAGCTGAAGGCGAGGGTAGGTTGGAGGGGGGTTAGAATGAGGGAGGCTAGTGAGCGGGTTACGTCATGCTGGTATAGACCAGACTAATTATTCATTTGTGGGTACGATTGTCACTTGTCAGCTCTATGCGAACTTTCTATGAATATAGGGTCGATATTGTTGTACTGCGCATAAAACTGCCAAACATTCTTTCTCGGTAGTAGAGTAATTACATTCGGCACCGTTTAACACATGGGAAAAATATGAAATAGGAAGGTCTATCCCATATTTTTTTGACTCAATACTGCACCTACGGCATAGCCTGAGGCATGTGTTGTTATGGTGAATGTTTTTGGAAGTCTGGATACTGTAAAATAGGATTTTCACATAGGGCTTGTCTTAAATCTTTGAAACTTTTTTCTTCATCAGGTGCCCAATCAAAAGGTATTCCTTTCTTAAGAAGATTCGTTAACAGTTTTTTTCTCGCTGCAAAATCCTTTATGAACCTTCCATAATATCCGGCGAGGCCTAGAAATTGTTTTATGTTTCTGGGATTATTGGGCGTTGGGAATTTTTGCACCGCCTCGATCTTCTTAGGGTCAGGCTTCACTCCTTCACTGCGGATTATATGGCCAAGATAGTTAATTTCATTGAACAGGAATTGGCTTTTCTCTGGTTGGATGAAGTATTTGCTTCCTTTAATCTGTTTAGGAGGCGTTTTCCTTCTTTTCATGTTATCTTAGTGTTTCTCCATATATAAGTACATCGTCAAGATAGACAAATAATTCAAAACCTTGTAATCCTAGAAGAACTTGGTCCATTAAGCGCTGGAATGCCGCAGGGGAATTCTTCAAGCCCATGTGCATTCTGATGTACTCGTAGTGCCTGTTTAAAATGAAAAAGCAGTTTTTGTTCTATCAACTGGATTTAATTCTATTTGATGAAATCCGCTGGCTGGATCAAAAACTGTGAAGTATCGTGCCTTTCTTAAATGACCTGATATTTTAGTTATGTTTGGGAGTGGATAAGCATCATCAATGGTTTTTTCGTTTAATAGCCGGAAGTCTATTACTACTCTGTACATTCTTCTTCCGGTGTGGTCCAATTTTGTCGGAATGATCAGCATAGGAGAGCTATAGGGTCACTTGGAGTGACTGATTGCACCTTCCGTCAGCATTCTGTCTATAATGATCTTCGCTTCCTCTTTTTGAACGGGCGAAAATCCGTATGGTCGAACATGGATTGGGACATCGTCAGTTGTATGTATTTTTTCTTGCACTTTATGTGTAGAAGTTAATGTCTCTCCAGTTAAGTGAAAAACATCTGGGTATTCTTGAACTATTTCTTTCACATGCTCTTTTTCTTGTTTGTTTAGATGATCTATTTCTAGGATCTCAAGAATCGCTTCTGCTCTATTTTCTGGGGATAAATATTCCTTGTCTGTAGTGACGGCTTCACCTATCATCAAACCCTCCTCTGTCTTTATTAAGGGTAAATAGCCTTCCTTCACTTCACTGTTTAAAACCCTTACGGGAATTACTTGTTTAGTTCTAGCTTTTAGACGCACTTTTCCTTGTCCTATTCCTTTGTAGTCATGTATTTGTTCTTGAGCAACTTTTAATTCCTTATCGATGAAAGGAATAGGTTTTATAGGGTTGAAATAAGTTAATATTGTATTATACCAAAAAGATATGGTGACCTTTTCTTGACGAAGGTATTCTCGCCCTAGAATCCCGTCTGTAATAATGGGAAAATCAGATGAAACTACGTGGAAAACTACTCTAGAATTATCTATTGATAGTTTTAGTGTGCCGATAGTTCAGATTTTAATAAGAGTTATCCTACAATTTCAATGGAATCGCTTTCTGTCATAAGTAAATCCTCGCTCAAAAAATTAATTTTCATTATGTTGATGTCGGTTCCTGTGTCAACTAGAAATGAAGCTTTTGTTTGCAAAAAGTCAGGTGATGAGGTCTCTACAACTGGGGATTCTCGATTGAGTTTTGTGTGGTAGATGTGTCGCGTATATTTAGGACGTAGTTTGAAGTTTCCTTGTTCGATTGAACGGCAGATTGAGAACAAGGTGGGCTGTTCATTCCTTCCCGTGAAAAAATGAAATTGGAATATTCGCTATTCTGCATGGAAGCAGTGGGGTAGTAAGGATAAGGATGATAAGACATATAGGGATATTGATAATGAGGAATATAGTTGTTTGAGGAATAAGGGTTGTTACTATTTGGAAAATTCGAGGCTCCAGGAGAATGAGGGCGTTTTATTATCCCAGGTGGATTCTGTTTTTGATCCGAATCTTTAAATGAGTCTGAAGTCGTCGTAAAACGTACACGAGGATTAGGAATACAGTCACGTGATCCCCAATAACTAGGTGGAGAATATCTATTTTCGCGATAAAAGTTTGTAGGGTTTTGAGGAGCTGAAAGTTGCGCAACATTCGCATTTTTATCCTCAAGCGCAGCTTGAGCTCCTGATTTCAAAAGCACTATTCGTTCGAAGAATTCGCTGACACTTTCTTCTCGATTCATTCGTAAAGTCGAAATTTCATGTATGTAAATACCATGACTAGGTTTTGCGAGGGCCGAAACGTTGTTTAGAGTGTTCAACTAGATAGTTCATGGTTTCAAAAGTTTTCCCATGGATACTATCTCGGGCCGCCCCTTTCAAACGGGCTAAAACTGCTTCGAGTTACTGTTTTTCACAATTGGCTGGCACGGAAGATTCCCAATTTATGATATCCCAAATGAAGTCTCCGACTGGCATATTTCTGCCATCATAGCTAAGGATATTGACAACCCTCTGTTTTACGGCGAAACATTTTGCCATAGATGTCATCATTGCTTCGCTGGGAGTGCGACTAATGTCGCCAGTGAACTGCGTTTCGTTTGATTCATTATCAGACATTTCGCGAGGTTTTTCGTTTAGAACTGAGGGTGAATTTAGTTAATTATCGAGTGCGATGGATTGAAAACTCCGTGGTTATCCTTTGGAATTATAATGCTGTTACCAAGCATGATCTGGTTTCAAAATGATCAAAATTACAACAATTAACCCATTAGGTACGAAGAACTGTGATTTTTTTATTCACCCAGAAAATTGAATATGGCGGCTTTCATCTAAAAAAACGTGGAAATGTTGAGAAAAAGTTTTTTTCATGATTTTTTTCACATTGGATTTGCAAGAAAGCTTCACACTTTTTCCAACCATCGGTGCACAAAAATCGTGCGGCTTGACAGTATACTTCTGGTCTTCATCATAAAAGTCGTTATCTTTTCCAAAATGGTGATTTTTTACTTGAAAATTTAAAAAAAAATATAGGTGTGTGGACGCTTCACTTAGATTCCAACAAATATTGGCGAAAGTGGCTGTATATAGGGTTTTGGGGTCGCTGAATCCGAATCTCGTGTTAGGTTCTCGAAATTCCAGATGTACAGAGGTTTCTGGGGTCGCTGAATCCAAATCTAGGGTCAGACTTTCGAAATTCGAAATCGCGGATCCAATATGGCGGCCGAAATGATTAAATGTTTGTAAGTGGATGAAATTTTTCGAATACAGGTTTTTGAGGTCGTTGAATCCGAGTATAGTGTCAGATTCTCGAAATTCAAGATGCCGGATATAATATGGCGTCTAAAGTTTTGAAAAATTTTTAAAACTGGATGAAATTGTCCGAAAACAGGTTTTTGGCGTCGCTAAATCTGAATATAGTGTCAGATTTTTGAAACTCAGAATGGCGGATCCAATATGATGGCCAAAATTTCGAAACATGTTTATTTTTTGCCATATTCGATCCGCCAACTGGAATTTCGATAACCTAACACGAGATTTGGATTCAGCGACCCCAAAAACCTCTGTACAGCCACTGTAACCAATATTCGTTGGGATCTGAGTGAAGCGTGCACACACCTATATTTTTTCAAAATTTTCAAATGAAAAATCACCATTTTGAAAATGATAACGAATTTTATGATTAAAAACAAAAGTAGACTGTCAAACCACACGATTTTTTCCCTCTTTGGTCCTGTTCGGTTCTTGACGTGTGCTCCGTTTCGTCTCGTTTTATACTTGCCGTAACTTATTTATTAGGCAATTTTGTACTTTTTATTGTATCTCAGTGATTGTATTTGCGTTCATGGTGCAGTGTATATGTCGCATTTGGTGACTTTGGGCTCTTTGCTGCTTAAAAGTCTATTTTCCAGTTTCGGAGGTCGACATTTTCGCGCAATTAATACGTATTGCAATGGGTACTTGTCCCGAGTGTAATTAGACAATATCCAGAGGATCGCAGGGTGCCGTTTCCTGCATAAAGTGTGGCGTATTGAGTCACTTAACCTGCGTCAATGTCGGATTGTCAAAGAAAGAATTTGATGATCTGAAAAAGGGAATAATCGATTTCATTATTTTTGGTGTGATATGTTTTAGAACTATATTCGGTATGCCATCAATACCCGAGGACTTTTTATTATTTAGCTTGTGGAATATGTACTATAGTCTAGTTTGTGATGTGAAGAAATTCGGAATTTGTTTGTTTAGTAGCTCGGTATCATCTGCTTTCAAATGTTTATTGAAGGCGAGTACTGTTTTATTGTGTTTTTTGTCTTCTTTTGATTCATTGTCTAAGTTCGTTACCGCTTTATTAATGATTTCGCTCAGTCTTTCTCTTCCCAAATGGAGATGCCTGGTATGCGTATTTTTAAATTGTGTTCCTATAATTTTTAGTTTGTCTTCCTGCTTTGTTATTGAAAATTTATCTGAATCATCCTTCAAAAGTGTTTCTGGGTCTACATTAGCTTCCTGTATTAAAGGAAGATTCTGATTTTGAATTTTCAGCTGGGGGATGGTCACTTTGCCTTTTGGCCTAAAGATTTTATTAACTTGTGGGAACATGTTTTTTGGGTCGTTTGATGGTATTTTACTTATTTTCTCTGACCAGTATTTATTGATGGATTTCAGATATTCTTGCTTAAGGAGCGCTTTTATTGTTAGGAGTTTGTTTTTTAGTATATTTAGTTCTCTGTTTTTGTGATCATTGAATTTTCTATATATATTATTGACTCTTGTGATGAAAAAGCTTTTTGTTTGATGAAGTTTCATAATAATTGGTGTTTGGTAACATTCTATGGAATTCTTGTCTTTGATTTTAGGTATTGTATTATTTGTAGCTACTTTTATTGCCGTATCTATGTCTCTGAGATAAGTTTCTATTTCTTCGTTTGATAAATTTCTATTATTTGGTACTTCCGTTTTATATTCTTTTTCTAGACAATTTGAGAATGCTTTCCAGTTCGTCTTTTTGTAGTTAAATTTATGTGGATCTTTCATTTTCTCAAGTAAGAAGTTAGTGTCATTATTATAGCGTATCCTCATTTGGATCGCGTTATGATCGCTGTCATAATTTAGCGTTTCTAGCTTATCGGTATTTTCAAATAAACCTATCTGTAGCCTTTCGTCCGCTATACACAAATCTAGGTAGGAATCTCCTCTGGGAAAAGAAGGAAGACTCGAGCTATATAATTTTAATTTATATTTGATTTTGTTGTTATCAATCCAGTTTCTCAAAAATGTTCCTCTGGTATTGAACGTTTTATTTGACCAGCTTGTATGCTTGGCATTTAAATCCCCCGCGAGTACAAAATAGTTTTCCGGGCTATCTAGATTTAGCTTTTGGAAAAGAGTATTTAATTCTTCATTGAAACTTAATCTGTCTCCGTATGCTGCGTAACCTGCTATAATGTACAGTGTTTGCCTGTTTGTTAAATTGATACTAATGATTATCGTTTCTAGGTTCTTGAAGTGCTAAGCTTCAGATAGAATTAATCGTTTATATTTTAAGGGTTTTTTTATCAAAAGTGCCACGCCCCCTCCTTGAGTTGAATTATGTCTATCTCTTCTGATAATATTGTAGTCTTTGAATTCTATTTTGTGTTTCGGGTTTAGTTTGGTTTCACTTAGTGCCGCTATGTCTGGCTTATTAGCTTTTAAAAAGTTTAAGAGGCTGCCTCTTCTGTTATTTTGTATAATCGAATTTACATTTATTGAGATCATTTTGATTGTTTTCATCGTTAACTTATTTTCTGTTTGTGAATTATTATCGTTCATCGTCTTGGAATATGTTGGTTAGCAGATGGAATAATTTATCTTTATTTTGTTTGTTTTCGTTCACTAGGGATGTTAATTTTTTGAGTTCTAAGGTTATTATATTTGTGTTATCTCTTGCTTGTGGGCTGTCTTGTGTATTCGATGTATTGTGTGGGATATGATGTGTATATGTGTGAGTTGTATTTTGGCTCTTTTGCGGTTGTTTATTGTTCTGTACCATACTGGAAAAAGAGATTCCTTTTGTGACATAATTATTCACCACACGTTCTTTGGTGATCCTACTTTCTTTCATGTGTCTAATTCTCTGCTTGATTCTATCTTTAATTTCTAATTGTGTTGGACACCCTCTGTACGAGGCCGGATGTCCGAATTTTTTACAGGTTACGCAATAAACTTTGGACTTGTCATTTTCATTCGGGTTCGTGGGTTTCGGAAGTTTACATTCTCCCGGTTGGTGACTTTCGCTACATTTTACGCATCTATAGCTGAGACCGCAGTTTGAAGCTACATGACCTAGTCTTTGGCAATTCGTACATTGGATATGCTCCCTTTTTCTTAATTTTTCCCACCTGATAACTTGGTTATTGATATACTTAATATTGTGGAGCTTTGAAGGTAAGCTGTCTGGTGATACCTGCACTAAGTAAGAGGGTAAGATTTTCTCTTCTTTTTGTGATTTTGGGGTTGAGAATCTAGTTACTTTCGTGAATTTTAGGTTTTCCGAATTGTATTCTCTAAGTTCGTTTAATAATAAATTTGTATCCTGATTGTTGTCTAGTCCTTTCAGGAGAAGTGACTGTGGTTTATTTTCTTTAGGAGTGAAGGAAAAGAATTTTGTCTTTGTGGCTTCAAGCTGCAGTTTCGCTTTTTTATAGTCCTCTATATTTTCCGTATATAGAGTGTGTTTGTGTGCGTTTCCTCTTTTAACATGAAATTTGTTATTTTCTAATAACTCTTTGAGTAGGCTTACCGTAGTATCTTGCTTCTGCTCGAAGATCACGACTGGTGGTGGTTTTCCGTACCTTTTTGCTTGGGCTGTACTCTGTTCCATGTCATGGTCTCTGCTTCCTCGTTCGTTGCTGGGCTCTAATTTTTTTGATGTGGCTGTCCGTTTTCTTTGGGTCATAATTTTGACACTTTTCCAACTGGTTGTCTGGGGGTTTCCTCTCATGCTGGCTACCTGAGGCGTCTCGTTAGACTTCCATGGTAGTATCCTCCTGCTACCGCTTCTCTAATTTTTCTAGTCTTTCCGACTGTTCGTTTATGATTTTCATCAATTTGTTGATCGTCTCTCTTTGTTGTTTGCTTTCGGAGATGATTTTTATGTAATCTTTCTCTAGGAGTTGAACAGTCTTCTTCTCAATCTCCATCGTATCTTCTGTTGCTTCTAGCTCTCCATCATTCAAATTGCTCGAAGATCTTTTCAGTTTTTTCGATTTCTCTTCTGTGGATTTGGATCTATTCCGATTTACTTCTTTATTATGAGGCTTCATTGTTTCTGCGCCTCTGCTGGATCTGAGTTGTTGTAATTTTTGTGGATTTGTTTCACTCATTTCACGAACACCGTTTGGGCACTGCAATGTGGATGTCGAATTGACCACATTTATTGTTTTTTTTCTGAGGGGGGTTAACCCCTTCACTGTTTTTGCACTCCGCAGCACTTAATGCTTTTTTCGGCACAACACAACACTTAAAAGTTCTGCTTCCCGCGAAGCTTGGCCTATGTGGCGCCTTCGTTTTGTTTGGACTTGAGAAACACTTTCTGTAGGAACGAGCACGAGCTACCTGAAGCTTACCCTTCGAAGGACCAAGGGATTCTAACGGGAACTGGTGTTTCCAGCGTGGTATGGCCGTTGCCATTTAATTTCATCAAACTGTTTGAATTCACTTTAGAGCTACGTTTAGATTGCGTTGTATTTGTTTGAGAAAGAAGGTGAGTTATAAATATTTTGGAGAGATTGATCTCGATTAGGGATGGTGATTTATTCACCAGAATTAGACAATTTCAAGCAATGGTAATTTTAATTCATTGGAAATTTTACTTGTTTATTATTTTTGGATGATTGTCAGATATTCAATTTTAACAATTGTTAAAATTCGAACCACTTATGAAAATGCCTCTATTATAAGTGCGTTATTCACATAAAACTGAAAACTCAGCTGAAATGTTTCAGACGGAACAGCATTCGTTATAATGCAAGTGGATTGTCTGACCGCAACGCACATTTACCACTAACAAGCAGTTGCTAGCGTTGCTCAGTAGAAAAGGCGTTAAAGGTTATACATATTGCACTATGACGAGTAGTCAGTGCAAGAGTTCGTGCATTATGAAAGGCTCTGTAGCTACAGTTCGAATGGTCACAGAAGAGATAAAAATTATAAAATTGTATGATCTGAGTCGCGCTTAGTTAAAAACGCAGATTTATAAATTAAGTGGGAAATATACTGCAACTAGTTATTATTTTAATGAATGGAAGTTCGCTACTAGCTCATAAGTGCTTCAAATGACTTTTATAATTGTAACAATCAAAATTTGAATTTATCACTCTGAAATTGTGACAATTCAGTTTCGAATTGTTCAGTATTGAAAATTGTTATGTTTTTTTTTTTAATATGAGAATTCCAAATAGATTGTGTTAAAACTGGAATATTTTATACTCAAACAACTTGAATAAGATTTTGGAATTGAATATAAGCGTTCATTTAGGAATCTCTTAATTTGGAGTGATTTTTAAATTGAATATTGTTCATAAATACTAAGAACCACTAAGAACTAAGAATTAGTAAGGCTTTCGAATCAAATTAGTTAACATTTTAGCATTAAAATATGTAAATCATATAATTTTGAACAGATGCAGCAGCGTCTTGTAAAATCAAGTTCTGTTCAATTTTTGATAATCGAACTACATTTGATTTTCCAAAAGCGTGAATTAATTCACACTTACAGCTGATCAATTTAAAAAGTTTTTTTATATTCCGGTCAAAAAATAGACTCACTTTCATTTCCTGATTTTTCCCGGTCGTGAGTCTAGCTCAATTTAGCACTACTTTCATTTTTCTTAAATATTTATTTTTTTGTCCTACCCAGTGGGCACAACACCATGAACATTCCAAGAACGTTTTTGGGACGTTTCTAGGTCATCCTATGTCAGTCCAATCAACGTCTCTAGGACGACCAATCTCCTAAAGATATCCTATAAGGACGTCTTAAAGACATAGGACGTTCTCGAGAAATCCTTCATACTGACATTAGACGTCTTAATAGCATCCCTAGGATGTCCAAAAGACATGTTCCAAAAGACGTCTCTAGGACATCCTACATTTTTCGCCAGACTGGGTAACCTCCGGGATAATTGTTTGATTCCTTGAACGATTTTCTACGAATCTCATTGGTAATTTTTTATTTTAAAAAATGCATGTAAAAATTATACTATATTTATTTTTATAGACAATATTTTTCTTCAATAAAATTATTGTAATAAAATCGTTTCGAAGAGCTTTCTTAATCTTTCGAGGAATAAAATAAATATTCATAGGTCGATCAAGTATATTTGGGCCGGGAAATCCGTTGTATTGTTTGACAAATATTCTTCATAAATCAATATTTTGTGCAGAAAATTACCTTTAGTGACCTTTAATTATTATTTTATAAACATAAAAAAACCAGATATCAATGTTTTCTATAAAAAACACAATCCATGAGTGACAGAACGAAATCAGAAACAATAATAAAGTCAATTTATTCAAAAACAAGCACTTTGAAAAAAATTGACCTTGAGCAAACATTAAATACATATTTTTCAATTTTGACGAAAATCGGCTGTTATTTTCTCACCAAAAGGAATAACTTGTGGAATTCCAAATTATTGAAAAATGAATAAAAATGGAAACAACATCCCTTTTAAGAGCTTCTCAAACTGAACATCTGTTCAGTTTTTTCAAGCACTCCTAATTTTCAGTAGTCCTACTTTCAAATTTATCTGGATATATACGGTTGTAGTCGTTCTAAAATAATAACTCAAGTATTAGAAGACGTTTATTCCTAATCCTGCAACTTTGAACCATTTTAATTTGTAACTTTATTATTTGAAATGTTTCAATCTAAAATTGTCGAACACTTCCAATTCAAAAATTCTTGCATATTTGAATAGCTTTGAATTTCAAATTATTCAATATAGTCTACTTTTCCATGTTTCACCAACAATCATTAAATTTTAAAGGTTATATAATGCAATTGTGAAAAATGAGTAGATTATTTTAATTCATTTATAGTTTAAATCAAAAACATTTGTAAACTTCAATCTAAGTGCAGCTGAAAAAATTGAATTTAAAATGCGTTGGATTCAAGATATATTTCGAAAAGGAAACTGGAAGCAGAGGATCGACTTTCAAAAGAAGAGACTGAAGTAAGAAAGCATTTTCCCATTTTTTACGTTTAAATTTAAACTTTTGACTTTCCGCGTTGTAGCAATTTTGAATCCCAGAATTTGTTATTTTTAACGAAAGTTATAACTTATAACGAAAATCGTGAAAATTTAAACAATAAGCCTGCATTCTGAAAATGAGGCAAATTTTAACGTTAAAATTAAAATTGTCAAATTGAAGCCTTGAAAATTAAAAACTTATCATATTCGGAAGTTCGGTGCTTATGAAGATACATGTCAAAATTGTCTAACCTTAAAAAATCTTTTTAACTGCTTTACCGTCATATTTTACGTAGAACCAGAAGATAATGATTTTCTTAATTTCTTTTGCTGCTCCTGCAGTAGCATATAAAAAAGCTCAAAATGGCGCAAATTGTTATTGAAGTACACATCCTGAGGGTGAAAACGGTGCCTTGCTCTTTTCGATATCGCGTGAAATGCTCAGAAATGGACAATCTAGAGAAATTGTTTTACAGAAACAATTTTATTTATATAATACACGGGACAAAAACGAAATAACAACTAATTTATAATTTTCTTCGAGCTGTTTTCAATTGATTGGATCACATTGAAGACGCATGAGAAACAAATCCTACGTTTCCAGCCACTTTCATGTAATATATTCACTGTTCATAAAATATAACCTCCACAAATAACGTTCAAAGATTAATGCTGGACATTTGTCAATGGACAAAAATAAGTTGGAATAATACAATACTCTAAAAGTATATAACTCAGGGTGTCTAGATTCTTAAAATATATATTTACTTCAAATCGATATATTATATCTTACAGATGGAATGGATCCTTCCACGCACCTTACACCTGAAGACATTGCTCAATTCACTCCTGAACAATTAGAGCACATTTTCCATCCATGGAGTTCCAACCCTCCAATTAATGCAGGTGAGTATATTATATTTTTTCAACTGTGAAGAATTGTTACAATTCAGAAAAAATATTTTTTCATTTTCTAACCGCCATTAAATAATTTGTTAGAGACCTTAACAATAAATTTTGAATGTAGGGTTTCTAGATTCTCAAAATGAGAAACAAACAAATCTTACATGTTCAACCATTTTTATATAATATATTCACTATTCATAGAATCTAACCTCCACAAATAACATTCAAAGTTTAATGTTGGATATTTGCCATTGGTCAAAAATAAGTCAAAATAACATAATACTCTAAAAATACATAACTCAGGGTGTCTACATTCTCAAAATATATTTACTAGGAACTTCATATTCTGGAGCATACGTTCCTCCAACAACGCACTCCCATTATGATCATCCGTTACCTGTGGCTAGGAGGGAGAGACAGGCACTGGACACTTCCCGCGCCACATCCGGAAGTTCTCGTGATACACGTTAGTATATTATGATTTTTCTAACCGTGAAAAATTGTTACGATTCAGGAAAAAATGAAAATTTCATTTCTGAACCACTAATAAATAATTTTTTAGGTACCATTGAAAGAAATTTCAAATTTCAACTCAAAAAGTACATATTCTTATAGGCAATTTAATTGTCCATCTTTTTTCTGGACGAAAATGGTACATCTTTTTCGTTTTTCGTAATTTACAGTTAACTTTTGATAACGTTTCTGCTAGACGCATACGTAAAAGCTCGGGCTATAATTTCCAAAATTTATATTTTCTATACATTTTAGAAATGTATACAAATTTGTGAAAACTTATGAAATTTGTAGAAACTTTTCGAAATGTACATATATTTATGGTAATTCACAGAAATTCATGAAAATTTATGGTTGTTTACGGGTTACTTTTGACAACAGTTCAACGTAATTTGTCGTTAACTTTTTATAACCTTGATAATCATTCTACTGCATGTATGGGTAGTGCTCGAAATTTTTCTACACGTCTTTCTATGATTCCATAATTTCTTGTATGCGTTTTTGTGTATAAATTTAATAGCTACTTGGAAATAACGTTTAAAAAAAAACCACATCCATCATGGCGTATCTTTAAAGACAGAACACCCAACTAGAAGGTACGTTCCGCTGGCAACTCCACAACGGACTTTTTGCATTTTCTTTATGCTATCATTTTGGGATATTCATTGGCTATTCTTGGGCAACGATGGCAATTTGTGGACTTTCCTGCTTTTCTACAAAAAAAAAAAAAAAAAAAAACTAATTTTGTGTGAAGGTGCTCGCTTCTAGCACACCCACTACAGCATATTTGCAAAATTTTAAAAATCAACAGCACCAGAATTTTGGGCTTCTTTTGGGCTCCTTCAAACTGCAAAAATTAATTTTTTTCAAATTTTATCTTATCTAATACAAAAACTAACCACAAAATGTAATATGCACTGAACCTAAGTGTAAGCCTATCAGAATTTTGGGCTATTTTTAGGCTCTTTTTGAACATTAATTTCGATATTCAAGCTCTTTTATTTTTCTCAAGAAACCGAAATCGAACATTTTTTCAAATCAACCTTGACATAATTTTGAACTCTTTTTGGGCTCTCCAAAACTGTAAAAATTAACTGTTAAAAAATCAAACCCTATATTTTGAAAACAACTCATAAAAATAAATCATTCATTCAACCCAAATAAAAGCATATTGAAATTTTAGGCTACTTTTGGTTTCTTCAAAACACTCAATAATTATACATTAAAAGGAGGTGTTTCAGCTTTCAATAATGTGCAAAACTATGAATCTTGCCGAAGTTTCGTGAAAATTGCAGTTCACTTCTTCTAGGGTAACCTGAAACTGATTTTTCAAGTTATGTTGTTCTTATATATACTCTCTACGATGCCCGTGATTGGCCTGAGTGCCCTACCGTGGGGACTGGTTGAACTTGGTTGGCCAATCAAGTCATTTTTTAAAAACCCAGAAGGACAGAAAGCCAAATCGAATTTGTATCATATACATTGTCCCTATTGATGTTATTAAGGCGCTTCAAGATCTTGATTGTTTCTCTATGTTTTCTTGAAAAGTATGGTATGTTTTTGCGATGACGGTTGCTTTGTCAAATAAAATGCTATGTCATGTTTCGATATGATGCTCAGCTAGTGCTG
>CAKNXH010058696.1:0-19233 GCA_932178445.1 Andricus quercusramuli | reverse complement strand
TTTTTTTTTATTTTTTATTTTCAATGTAAAATTATAAAATTGTCACTAATTAAACTATCTGAAATTAATACGTTATGTATTGTGAGTTTATAATAACCTTAATCTCTTCGACAAGGTCCTCGTTCGTGAAATTTAAATCAGGTTGTGCACTGGTGAACTGGTGTAAGTAGAAAGCTTGTCTTCTATCATTCCAAGTCCACGCCGAGCCATTGAATTCACTTCTCTGGAGTAATATGAAAAACAGAACTATGCGGTCACCTGGGTTGAAACTGACTCCAAAGGATTAGAATAAATGGGAGAGGGTAACTAATTTACAAAAGTTGAAGCACAGTAATTACAAAATTAAATTGAAAGGCTTATCGCTAATGGTATATACATTCAGAATTCGCGTCTTATTCTAGACAACGGGTGAATATTGCGAGTTTAGAGATTGAGTACGGTTCCACCGACCAAGCGTCGGCGGCGTGGCGTCGCTTATACGTGAGTAGCGCGGCCTATCCTGCGCCTTGGAGGTGGAGGGGACACACATGAGTAAGCGAGGAGTCCGAGTGTGGTATCCACCTTCTCTTTCCAACCTATGTATCCCCTCCACCACAGGATACGCCACGCCACTCACGTATAAGCGACGCCACGCTGCCGAAGCTTCGTCAGTAGAACAGAACTCAATGATTTGGCTGAGTGGAGGAACTGTCCCTCACGTAGGAATTAAGTAAGCGCTACTGGGAGCAGCAAGTAGGATGGGTGTTCCATTACTGGGGACGGTGATGGAGACATTCTACCACTCGGGGGAAATGCAGTGAGATCCTTCTTCGCAAGAGTCGGATCGAAGAAGCTAGGGAGATGCGGCTTGGGTGGAAGCCCGGGAAGATCTGATTCACTTGGTCTCACAGATCGTACTTTTATGGACTTCGCTTCGGCGGTGGCGCACCACTCGCGTCGCAGGTGAGTGGGGGTTCATTAGCAAGAATTGTTTTGTCGATAGTGTTGGAAGGGGGCTTCACGTTGCAAGAAAGACTTTAACGTTTTTACGGGGAGCTCGACTCGGAGTTTCAGGTATTCTTACAGCTGAGATTGGGATACCCAGTCAATGAGAGAAAAAAGAATTTCGGATATTAGCTACGTATCATTGATAATTATAAATATATTAAGCGGGCATGCACTATATAAGTGTGCGGATCAAAAATTAGATACGCAAAAAACTTCATTTATATATGTTTCTTTTTTCTTTTTGCTAGTAATGTTCTCAATTATTAACTTGATTTTCTTATACTATAAGTACTAAACAAAAGCTTATAGAAGTTGGAACATTGAACCTTCTAGCTTAAATTAAATTTTTATTATTAACCAGTAAAAGTAACAGCAGTTAAAAATCCTTACCCAATTATTTGGTGGTTGCATAGTTCCGTTAACACTATGCCCCTCACGCCACACATAGTAATCAGTGTAAGGTTCAATTCCGGCAACGCTCTTTTTAAACCATTCATGTTGGTCAGAGCTGTGATTAGGTACAAAATCTACAATGATTTTCAATGATAAATCATGGGCTCTCTTGATGAGGCTCTCATAGTCTTGCATGGTTCCAAAAATCGGATCAATTCCAGTGAAATTAGATACATCGTACCCATTGTCTACCATCGGACTCGTATTTATAGGGGACAACCAAAAAGCATCGATTTTTGTCTCAACTAAATGATCCAATCTACTAATGATGCCTAAGAAGTTGAATAAACATGTCGTAATTTAACAAGTCAAATCAAAGTAGGTTTTCACAGGGGTCACTTTGTCTTTAAAATTAGGTTTACCTTTTAAGTCACCAATTCCATCGCCGTCACTGTCCATGAAGCTTCTGGGGTAAATCTGATACAGTGACATTGATTCCCACCAACTCTGTTCGCTTTTGACGGTACACGAAAAAAGCGTCGTAACGCATAGTGCAAGAAATATTTTCATGTCTCTAAATTATAAAGATAAAATTGTAATATTTAAAGACAATACATCTCGTGCAAAATTTATTATTTTATTCATTCGGAAAATTAGTGGTTTTGAGTACAAAAATATAAATATATGTATATATGAATAATAACACAGGCCCACAAAAAAGTTGTCTGAACATTACATGTGATGAGGCTACTCTTATCGATGTTGAGCCGCTGAATCCAAATCCGGCCTTAGAATATTCCCTAAAATCTATAATTTTTCCCTAACCTAGGGCAAATGTGTGAAATTTCGGAAGTTGCAAGCTCCGTTGAAGTTATATTTATCCACGAAGAAGTTAATGGAACAACGTCTCGTTTCTACGTATTTCGGGTCGATCAGTTCAAGTCTGACTTTAGAATTGTTGTAAAGTATCTTTGAATATCCCTAGCCTGGGGGAAAAAAGTGAAAACACGAGAAAAACTAGAGTTTCCACAGAGGTTCCATTTTTGCGACGTAAAGAGATATATTTGCGTACTTTTAGTAGATAAGATGACAAATTCGGCATCAAAACCTTCGGCATTGCCTCACGATCCCTCTAGCCTAGATATTATAGCAGAACATTCGGGAAAACTCAAGCTTTTACGGAGGTTCTTTTTTGCAGGGAAAAGCACACAAGCTGACGTGCACATGTTACATTTTGGAGTACTTAAAGCCGCAGAATTCTAATTTCATATCGAATTTACTGCGCTATGCCTCACCATGTAGATATGAGGAAAATAATGTCGAACCCGTGTAATTTCTCCCCATTTAATTCAAAATTCCATTACATGCAAGTTGATAAAGTGGATGTGCTATACTTCTCGATTGTGAGACGGTATTAATAGAACATTTTTAGGTGGTTCAAGGTACCAAATCTTATTGCATATTAATTCCCATTCAGATAGGCAAGGATGTATATCCTTGATGCATTTAAAAATCCTGCTGCCTTGACAGATATTGTGACGATGACAACTGTCCCGAAAGGGGAAGTGTAGAATGATTCATTCTCAGATTTGTTGAGGTAACGAAGCCAGTGAAGGCACACTGTCCTGCAGGTGGGCGTTAGGGTGGAGGATGATGCCGTAGTGCGTCCGAAGACGAGTTGACGTGGATCCCTAGCGTGCGGGTTCTTTTAGCAAGTATGGATTTTCAAAAACAAATAAAATAAACCAAATTCTGACCGCAGCCACGGATGTAGCAGAAGCGCTTACGTTTTCTGTTATGTTTGCAGTGAATATGTCACTCAGAAATGTAAAAAAAATATAACAGATTTAATTAATCAACTGTATGAAGAGTATTTTCATATTCAAATCGAAAATAAACAGAGTGATTGGGTACCACATGTCATATGTGGTCTTTGCTATAATATGCTACGCCGCAGTACAGCAAACGAAAAAAAAAAAATTTGCGTCACCTACGCTTTGGAGACAAACTCAAGATGAAAAAGATTGTTATTTTTGTAAGACAAATGTCGTTTCTACACTCAACAAAATCGCAATGGAAACATATTTACAAAAAGAATACGTAAGCGACAGTGGTGAAAGCAACCCTGATTATGATGACAGTGAAGATGTCTTCAGTCCTTCAGGCCAACAAAAAAAACCGAGCTTTATACTCAAGAATCATTAAATTACCTGATAAGAGACTTGGTATTACGTCAACAAGCCCCTGAACATTCAGCTTCTGATTTGAAAAACAGAAACCTTAGTAACGAAAGGAACTAAATCCACTGTTCATCGAACCAGAGAAAAAGCGTTCCTAAAGTTCTTTTTTCGAGACACAGATTTGGTTTATTGTTCAGATGTTAACGGATTAATGATTGAACTGGAAACTGTGGAGTTCTCAAAATTATAACAATACTGTTGGAACAACAATCAGGCTTTACCAAACATCCCCGTTTCTTGTGCTTGTGGGACAGCAGATACCGCGAGAACCACTATAAAAAAGAAAACTGGCCAGAAAGAACTTCTTTTGAACCTGGTTTAAAAAATATACTGCAAAAGCCTTTGGTAGATCCCATGAAAATTCTGCTTTCTCCTCTACATATGAAACTTGGCTTGATGAAACAGTTTGTTAAAACACTGAACAAAGAAGGTTATTGTTTTAGATACTTAGAAAACAAATTACCTAGTATATCTGACGCCAACTTAAAGGCAGGTCTTCGATGGTCCTCAAATTCGGAAAATGTTGAACGACGACCAATTCACTGACAATATGAATGACAGCGAGCAAGCTTCTTGGATCAGCTTCAAGAAAGTTGTCAAAAATTTCGCAGGAAACGTTAAAAGAGATGTTGCAAGTACAAGAAAAAGATGCAAAAGGAATCCACTTCGTAGGATCTTTGACGATAAAAAAACAAGGGAACATCGGAAAATCTAATATAAAAAATTCCATAGACTATGGAAAATCCAAGGTACTGCAGAAAACTTCATCTGTCAGATTAAGCCTCAAGTTTTGCACACTCATGCACTTTTTCGCCTACGCTAGGGAAATTCTCAGGTACTTCACAAAAATTCTAAAGTCAAATTTAAACTAAGTGACCCGAAATGCGTAGGAAAGTCGTTGTTTTATCAACTAACTCGTAATTAAATATTACTTCAGCGGAGCCTGAAACATCTAAGATTTCACACATTTTCCGCAGGCTTGGGGAAAATTGTAGGATCTAGGGAAAACTCTAAGACCGGATTCGGATTCAGCGGCTCAAAATTCATAAGGGTAGCTTTGTCACATGACCTCTTAATTTTCCAAACATGTTCAAACATCGCTCCCTTGATCATATAGTTGATCAAAAAAATCATTGGGCTTAAAGTACTTGATTACTGAAAAACAATTTCGATCTTCCTCAGCAGGGGATGAAGAAAAGTCTAGTACCCCTGAAATCAAATTACAATCTGTTTTTGTTTTCGTTTCGTTTAATGTTAGTGTACCCCCTACATCTTTGATTTTAAACGACTTTGTTTTTGTGTTTTTTTTTCTTTAGTTTCTTGTTCCATAAGTATAGACGATTAAATTGCCTAGCCTAGCCTAGTTTAATGTCTGGCCTCTTTAATTTTAAACGACTTTGTTTTTGTTTTTCCTCCAGTTTCGCGTGGCATACGTGTGGACGGTCATTGCTCAGCTTTTGTAATTTTATACGACTTTGTTTTCGGTTTCTGATTTCATGTTGGATACCCGTAGCCGGTTTATTGGATGGCATCTTTAATTTAAAACGGCCTTTTTTTTTTCTCGATTTCTCAATCACACATGATGAGAGTATCAAAAAATTTCAGAACCAACTAAATTTGTTTTCATTCATTAAAATAAAAAATAGAACGAGGGAGATTAGTAAATATCTTTCGCGATCGATTTCATTGTGTTTACAGATTTAGGATTTTATTTTATTACCAGTTTTCCAAATTACGTTACTGACCAGCATGTTTTACAAATCATTTGCAGTGCGCTAATTGCAACAAACTTCTAAATTATTAAAAAACTGTTAAATTTCTTGTGCTAAAAAATTAAGGAATACAATTGCAATATCTATCGCTACTTACAATAATAATTTTTATTAGTGAACAATTAAAATTTGTACATGGTGTTTAAATTAATTTTGTTTCTACTTACGTTGTTCTGGACGTTGCGGCAGCAGACGAAGTAGACTTGGGTGATACCGATGTTCCCCATTTACTCAATGCCGGAACGTGACTGTCGTCAGGATTTTTCATGAGCAAGCAATAAAATAGCTCATTTAAAGCTTGATCATTTAAACAAAAGACAATTTCACGAGTGCGGTAGAGATACTTTTTTGTACGTATATGTATAGTTTTATTGGATACTAAATTTTATTTAAAAAAAGCAAAAAGTTTGATTGGGAATTTTTGGAAAATAAGTTTTTAAATATTTTGTGTTTTTGAAACCTCGTATATATTTTCAATAACGCCGGAGTCACTAAAAATACGTTTCTTCCACATACGTCTTTTGGAGGTATATACATATAGCTTTATTATATACTAAATTTGACTGCAAAAACAGAAAATTGAAAAATTGTCAATCTCGCGACTACGGTAGAGATTGGGAGTTTTTGAAACGTCTTAAATTTGAGATTAGTTTGACGCGGCCATAATCAGAGACGGTCGACTGCAACAAAAAAAGCAACGAATTTTTAAATAGAATAGTTGTATTTTCAGCCATATGAATTTTCAGCTAGAGGAATGAATACTCAACCAAAAAAATTACTTTTTAAAAAAGAAGTATAACTTTTTAGCCAAAAAAGATTAATTTTCATCAAGAAATTAAGTAGTTGATAATCCAACCAATAATATTTTAATATTGCATGAAAAATAGTTGAATTTAAACAACAAATTCGAATTTTTAGATGAAATATCTAATTTTCAAGTTCAAAAATTAATTTTCAATGAAATAGTAAAATTTTAATCGAAAGAAATAAATTCGCAACAAAAACAAATAAATTTGTAACCAAAAATGAAATAGTTCAATTTTCGCTTGAAAAAATATTTTTGACCACAAACGAAGGTTTGAATAAATTATCTAAATTTTCGAACAAAAGTAATGAATTTTCAAACAAGAAGATTAATTTTCCACCGAAAAGTCGCATTGCATCATAAAGAAAAAAAAGAGTTGGTTTATTCTTGAAATTCATTAGAACGATTTATCAGAATATTATTTATTTTACGTTCATAATTTGAAAATAATTATCAGCTCGTTATCAGCTCGTCTACGCCTTCTTATTGGAAACTCACGCTCGGATAAAAAGAAAGTTTCATTCCTTGGCACACAATATACTTTTTGTAACAAAGGTATGATTTACAAGTTTATCACGTCTTAAATATGAGGTTAGTTTGACGCGGCCATAATCGTACACAGTCGACTGCGAATGCGCATGCGCGCAGTACAATTATGAGCCCATAATACTCCTTGGAGTATTATGGACGCATTATTGTACTGTATGCATGCGCATTCACTCATGTTGTGTAAACGGCTACTTTCAGAACTAAAAAGGCGCTGATGGAACGCGTAAATCATACCCGCGTTATGATATTGATATTGAGCCGTTTGTTTTAAAAATAGTACCTATTAAACTGACTCACAGCCATCCTTACTATGCAAAAAGCAACGGAAAGCAATGGCTGAAAAAATCTGTGCAGAGTTCGGAAAACAAGCTGAAGAAGCTATTTTTGGAATTTTGGAAATTGGAAAAATGTATCATAATGAAACTAATTATTTAAAAAATTTCTTAATAAATTGTGAAGTCGTGAGGCGGGGTGGAAATTTTAAAACAATTATCAATTTCACAATCTTAAATTTTAAACTTTCTACCATTTTTATTTCAACGTAAGTAATTTTAAAGGTAGCCAATTATTGGGCCGTGTTAGCAATATAAGTACATAAGTAAATCGTTAGATATGATGATTTTTCGTTATTAAGCTGATTAACAGTTCCGATTTCAGGCATCGACAAAAATCATAGTTGCATTGGGCGGAATGTTGATTTCGTCTGAATTCATAAGGCTCCTGAAAAATTAAATTACAGTATATGAAAGACCGATTCACAGAAAAAACTGAGGGTTCGGCAATGTTGCGGCTCTAGTAAAACTTGGGATCATTTAGACCGTAGGCTCTAAAGGAACTCTTATTAAGGGTTCCTTTTTAGTTCGTTGATATCCGATAGATGGCCATCAGCGGGTGCCGGCGTTTTTAAATGCGCATGTGCTGAAAAGCGCGGGCCTATTTGAAATCAATAAATACTATGAATAGTCATACAGATTAGATTACCTATCATATAAGATGAGATTTTATCATAAGTTAACATCCAGTTAGATAAATATTAACAAAGGTTTTTTATTCTTCTTTAAAACAAATGAAATTTAATTATAGAAATACTCAGCTTCTTGAAAAAGTTTGATATTAACCTAATATTGCAATGTATATTATATAATTTTAAATAGTCCCGCGCTTCTTGTGCATGTGCAGTGGAAAACATCGGATTTTTAACATAACCTTAAAAAGTGCCACATTTCTGGTGCTATATCCTTTTTTAAAGAATGACTAATGTCTATGATTTTAGTTCCTTCATTAAATTTTTCCCAGTGCAATATTATTTAATTCGAATTATGAAGCAAAATGTGACAAAAGGATCTATTAGAACCATTTAAATCCATACTTTGGGTTCATTTAGAAATCTTTTATCATTTTGGGTTCCTTTTCAGCAAGAGAGGTTCCTTTTTGTTGCAGCTCCTTTGGAACCAAAAGTTGGTTCTAATAGAACCCCCAGTTTTTTCTGTGTTCTTATTGTACGTTATAGCTAGATAAACTATACAAAAACGTATTACACTGCATAAATATTATTCCACGTGTAAACATTTTTATCAACTGTATCATTTTTGGGTTTAATTTGAGAAAGGTATTTTGTAATTTACATACCCAGACGTGAATCCAAGACCAGGAGTGGCTCTATAAAATGCAACTTCTGTATCAGTATACCCAAATTCCATCAAACTAACAGTTTTACTTTGATCAGCAAAGTTCATAAGAACGATAACAGATTTTTGCTTCTTCTGGTACCTGCATCAAATACAGCTTCCAATTAGTAGAAGATTTTCTGGTCGGTTCTTATTAAATAAAAATCTTATTTTTCATATTTACCTTGAAAATGCCAAAACGTCGTCCTGTAGCACTTTCACCTTCAAGTTACTAGATCGCACAGCTGGCATATATCTTAGGGAAGCCAGAGCTTTATAGTAATTGTAATATGAGTCGTAAACGACTCTTTCAGATGCTACATTAAGAGTTTTGTAGTTTGGGTTTACAGGCAGCCATGTCTTTGTACTAGTAGAAAATCCTGAAATTAATATTTTTAATGCATCTTGGTTACAAAATCTGGGCCAAGTATTCTGAGGCAGGGTCGTACCATGTCGTACGGCGAGCCTTAACCATTGTCAAACTAAAAGTTGTTGAATCAATGTTTCTTTGAAGAAAGCATTTTTCTGATGATTAATGAGTAGTTCTAAGGCAATTTGAAATTTTTCGAGAGACTGTAATGGGAACAGTTTTATTTCGAAAGAATTTAGAATTGGAATTTACTCATTTCAAAGAAGGCTCGATAATTTTTTTGTATGGCGGTAGGACTGACCGTTATCAAGATATATGGGGGCTCACGCGCCGCGCCGCGAAAATCTGTGCAGCTCACAGTTAACCTGTATCGGTTATCCAAAACCCACCACGTGGAGGTGGCTGAACCACTAGTTCCTTCCAAGCCCAACCCAACCAACCAACCATATTCTAGGCTTATTTCAGTCCGAGTCTGAGTCAAATAAAGTTGTAAAATCTTGTTTTGTGCTGAATTTTGGTCATTGTTTTCCAGATTTTAGTCTGAATCTTATATAAGCATCCCGTGACTCAGGGCCACATACTGATTTAGATTCTTCCGTCACCAACTTGGCGGTTCTCTCCAACAGCTGCGAACCTATCAGGCCTGTTACCAATCCTACTTTTTTTCATAAAAAAAGACCAAACAGTGAGGGCCGCTGCCGTGTTAATAACAGCAAAACTCTGAGCAGCTGAGAGATTCTGTTCGAATTTGAGTGTATTTTGTTTGCTTTCAGTTGTGGCACGTGCAAGTCGTCCATGAGAACGAACACTGCTACTTGAGTTTCAACATCAGAAATATTGTCAGAAGTATCATCGTCTGTGCCTAGTGCATCTAACTTGGAACTGGATGGAACTGCTCCGGTGGCTGTAAATTGTGATTTCCTGTCCATTATTTGTGTTCTGCGTTCAGCCCTTTTTAAAATTTTGTTCGTTTCAGGAAGGTTTAGTGTTCCAATGCGACTAATGCTATTACTTTTCTGGTCCAGGGGAAATGGTTGTTCGATCAGAGGAATCTTCCTCTCCTTTGGACGAATACAGGAGACAAGGGTAGCATACTTACGAAAAGCAATGTCAAAGAGTCTCGTTTGTGCAAAATTTGTCTTTTCTCATGATATGCTTGTACTACTTGTATAATTTTGGTATGGAAAACTGTCGGAACAGACGCTTCGTTATAAATGTTTTCAAGTTTGTTTGCAACTATTTCTGCAATTTCAGTGAAATTGGGTTCAATATTTTTCCCCTGTTCTATTCCTAAGTTACGTCTTTTGTGGAGACAGCACAGAAGCACATTCTTGTATGTTGGGAGCTGGGTCTCACCGAGATCTACAGGATATGTATCAAAAAACGGGACATTTCTGCCTAAAAGTGAATTTAGACAAAGACAGAAAAGCAGTCACCAAACAACAAGCGAGAAAGAGTCCGGGAGGAACAGCTCGCAACTGTGCGACGCTGCCAGCTGGGCGCGCTGTAGGGGGGAGAGGGTCCCTCGAAAAAAACGGACAATAGACCCACCCTAACCAATACTTCGATTATTAAGGCAATTCATTCTTTTATGAAAATAAACGCTCAAATTTTTCGAAAAAATCGACATTATTAACCGAAAAACCTATCACTTTATCAACTATTTGCCTGAATCTTCTTCTTCCTCCTCTCTGAATTTAGTTTTCAAGACCCTTGATTCAGTAAGGTCACATTTTTCCCTAATGACTTTTATTTAAAGTTTAAAAGTTCACAAAGCTCTCTCACCAGCTGAAGTGGAGTTATCCCATTGCATTGGTGACCTTTCTGGATCTCTAAAATTCGCTGGATCTTTGGAGACAATAGGTGCATTGGTCATTCCGATTTCTTCACCATAATAAGTCACAGCAACTCCAGGAAGCAGAAGCACCATTGCTGTGAATGCCGTCGCTCGATGAAAGCCAAGCCGAGACACCAATCTTGGATTGTCATGATTGCCGACCTAGAAAATCATAGTTAAGAAAACTAAGGGGCATTTATGAGCCAAGCTGGCAATTTGAAGGAAAAGAGACAAAAACTACGGCTGTTTATAGTGGGGGGGGGGGGGGCCAATGAGAGTAATTTTAGGAACCTAAATGGCATTTAGTACGTGTTCTGATGATAAATTTTAATAAATAATGCGAATTTTTTAAAATATGGTCCTCCAGCGGTAATGTTCAATAATTACTTAATAAGTTTTAAAATCACTTTCATATTTCAGTCTTCATACTCCTCCCTCCCCCTCCCCCTGTCTCCTGGTTTATAGTGAGAGCAGTATTATTTATATGTATGTATATTTATTGCCTCTAAGAATACAAGATTCTGTGGCAAGGGAAGGTAACTATTACAAAAATCCATAAAATTAAGATAAATAACAAGATGAAACAAAAGTTATAATTTTCTGATCTTCCATGAAAAATTATAATATCGTATGTACAATGGGTTGTTTGGTCAAGTTCGGGCAGTGCACAATTCGAATAGAGAGAAAGCTCTGATTTTTAAACATTTACTTGTAAAGTTGTATATCGAGAGAAGCATTCCAGCGTTTTTATTTGACAATAATAAGTGAAGATTGTTCTCGTTTCCCATACCAATGTTAAACAAGTAATGATTTCTAAGGGGCGAATGGATTGGACGCTTTGAGAGGACGTTTAAAAGATCTTCAATGTAAATTATTGTAAAAGTGATTTCAAACTTCATAGTTCAAAATGCTCTCGAAACAGTTCATTCCTAAGATTTCAAATCGAATCTTTCAGATTACATAACTGGCAAATCTGTTGTGGATGGATTATAGTTGCTCAAGTTTTAGAGGTCAACTTAATGATGAATCCTGAGAATGTTCTTATTTGGGCGAAAATGCGCCTAAAGATTTTGTCCAATCGAGCGGTATATATTCATTCTCAAATTTTTTATTGAAAAATGTTTCGAGATGAAGAAGCCAATTGGGCGGCAAGTTTTTGTAAAAATTATTTGAGATTTGATCCGGCCAGGTCCCGGAGCCTTATCTAATTTACTTTTGCTTATTGCAAAAAAGATTCTGTTAGCTTTAATTCATCTATCCAATAATGGATTTCGCACATCTGTAAGCAATGACGATGACAGACATCTGAGAGGAAGTGTCAGGCGGAAGAAGTTTTCCCAAGCGTTTGTAGGAAGGATTGTATATTTCATTTTTAAACCTCTGAATCTACTAACAGTATTGAATTAAGATAATCTATGTCTGATTTTTCGAAGTAAATCTATAGTCTGTGAGATAAGTATAATTCGTTCGAGAAGATCTCCTTTTTGTCGTCTGTTTATCTCAAAAACGTCAAGCTTCGCCTTTCCCTGCATGCCGCTTGCTCCCCCCATTTTTCCCTTTTTTAAATGGTTCTGCCCTGTTTCCAGATAATTTTACATTCTGAATTACAGACCGCAACGCTAACAGATCCTTGGACTGGAATTTTTCGCCATCCACATACATCGTATTATAACTTAAGGAAGCTTTCTGGTCATAATTTCTAGCCTCTTCAAGGCATGGAAGCAGAGCCTTCCTTTCAATTTGGACTTTTTTTTAGTATAGTTCTCCGCAATGATGATCCCAGTTCCACGTAGTTTTTTCAGCTGTGATAAGGTCATTTTCTTATCGTTAAAGGAACGTAGTTGTGTTAGAAGGAGACGGAGTTTGACCCGGATTTTCCCTCCAATCTTTATAACAGATTTAACCTGGTCTGAGCGAATTTCAATATCAAGATGCTGCTTGAAAATGCCACATATTGACTGCACCAGGTCCACGTCGTCTTCCTCAAAAATACTGAAAATAATAATATTGTTGCTTCTTGACGCTCTATCATTGCCTCGATTCTCCGGTTTTGTTCCATAATAACTGACTTCAGGTTTTCTTGCTCGACCTAAAAAGCTCTTCATTTTCCAGCGTAAGATGGTCAATTTTGTTATGGGGAGCTTAAAGTGAGGACTCTAGATTCCCCATTTTTCGCTTCAAAAGTTCAAATTTATCATCAGAGATTTCGAGAGTCATTGTATCGAGTAATTGATGTCACACAGGGATGGTAATACGAACGCACGAACTCAACCCGTAAACAACCAAAATTTTGACGAGCGCTGAAACACGCGACCGACTGCCATACTTGCTTAGCAGCGCCCCCCGTTCGGTATCATTTGTGAGTGAAAGTAGTCCTTAGTTTGATGCGACTGCTGTTGTAATGCTTGAATTTGCCTGATACTTCATACTTACTTGCCAATTAGGAATTCCGCCAGCGGGCATATTCAATAGCCATTTTTCAATAATTTTCTTCACGTCGGTGGCCGTGGGTGAATATTTCATTCTAACAAATCCAAAATTGAAGGGAAAGTGACTGCCGGATGTGTAATATTTCATAACATTCGACATATTGGCATAGGCTTCAACTATCACTACCCGGGGAACCTGATCAACTTTTTCAACGTATTCATCTACAACATCACGCCACTGTTGTACCATTCCATAATTTTGAGCCTGATCCCTTGTGTATATAGGTACTGTGCCGGGATAACCCTTACCATCCAATGCTCCGGTTAATGGCTCATCTAAAAACCTTTCGTCTTCGAACAGAAATCGAGTAGCATCTAATCGGAAACCATCGACTTTTTTCTCCATCCAAAACCGTAAAACGTTCTTCATGTAACAGAAATTAATAACATATACATGATAAACGTGTTTTCCTATGTATTTTTAGAGTTGCCATGAAGCATAGTAAAAATGATAACGTGCTTTCAGCTCATTTTACTTTTCTCTCCCAAACTTTTTAATATCATCTTATGGGAAATATAACGAGAATGTGACTCGCACTTCTATATAAAACATTGAATATTTCGACGTCGTAAAATACGTAGGAAACAAAGTCGGAAATTATCTGGAAAACCACGTCGGAAACGATGTGGGAAACGGCGTAGGATCCGGCGACGTAAACGATGTTGAAAATTGAAATAGTAAACGACGTAGTATACAACGTGGTTTCCGATGTAGTTTCCTACGTCGCAACTAAGTAATACATTTGGTGTAAGCTTGTTTATTCTTAAAAAAAAGTGCAACAATTTCACAAATAAAGTGATGAGGAACCTGTAAAGATAAAAATAAAGTTCATGAATATGTCCCTAATAACTCTATTTGTGAAGTTTGTGGACCTTTTGCTAATGATAAACAAAATTCACGACATCGTTTCTGATGTAGTCTCCTACGTAGTTTACGACGACAGAATTTTTAATACAGTACCACTCACATATTCGATTTACTTATCAAAGATTCGAATCATATACAGCAATCTTGTTTTTTATTCTTTTTTTTTTATTTTTTATTTTCAATGTAAAATTATAAAATTGTCACTAATTAAACTATCTGAAATTAATACGTTATGTATTGTGAGTTTATAATAACCTTAATCTCTTCGACAAGGTCCTCGTTCGTGAAATTTAAATCAGGTTGTGCACTGGTGAACTGGTGTAAGTAGAAAGCTTGTCTTCTATCATTCCAAGTCCACGCCGAGCCATTGAATTCACTTCTCTGGAGTAATATGAAAAACAGAACTATGCGGTCACCTGGGTTGAAACTGACTCCAAAGGATTAGAATAAATGGGAGAGGGTAACTAATTTACAAAAGTTGAAGCACAGTAATTACAAAATTAAATTGAAAGGCTTATCGCTAATGGTATATACATTCAGAATTCGCGTCTTATTCTAGACAACGGGTGAATATTGCGAGTTTAGAGATTGAGTACGGTTCCACCGACCAAGCGTCGGCGGCGTGGCGTCGCTTATACGTGAGTAGCGCGGCCTATCCTGCGCCTTGGAGGTGGAGGGGACACACATGAGTAAGCGAGGAGTCCGAGTGTGGTATCCACCTTCTCTTTCCAACCTATGTATCCCCTCCACCACAGGATACGCCACGCCACTCACGTATAAGCGACGCCACGCTGCCGAAGCTTCGTCAGTAGAACAGAACTCAATGATTTGGCTGAGTGGAGGAACTGTCCCTCACGTAGGAATTAAGTAAGCGCTACTGGGAGCAGCAAGTAGGATGGGTGTTCCATTACTGGGGACGGTGATGGAGACATTCTACCACTCGGGGGAAATGCAGTGAGATCCTTCTTCGCAAGAGTCGGATCGAAGAAGCTAGGGAGATGCGGCTTGGGTGGAAGCCCGGGAAGATCTGATTCACTTGGTCTCACAGATCGTACTTTTATGGACTTCGCTTCGGCGGTGGCGCACCACTCGCGTCGCAGGTGAGTGGGGGTTCATTAGCAAGAATTGTTTTGTCGATAGTGTTGGAAGGGGGCTTCACGTTGCAAGAAAGACTTTAACGTTTTTACGGGGAGCTCGACTCGGAGTTTCAGGTATTCTTACAGCTGAGATTGGGATACCCAGTCAATGAGAGAAAAAAGAATTTCGGATATTAGCTACGTATCATTGATAATTATAAATATATTAAGCGGGCATGCACTATATAAGTGTGCGGATCAAAAATTAGATACGCAAAAAACTTCATTTATATATGTTTCTTTTTTCTTTTTGCTAGTAATGTTCTCAATTATTAACTTGATTTTCTTATACTATAAGTACTAAACAAAAGCTTATAGAAGTTGGAACATTGAACCTTCTAGCTTAAATTAAATTTTTATTATTAACCAGTAAAAGTAACAGCAGTTAAAAATCCTTACCCAATTATTTGGTGGTTGCATAGTTCCGTTAACACTATGCCCCTCACGCCACACATAGTAATCAGTGTAAGGTTCAATTCCGGCAACGCTCTTTTTAAACCATTCATGTTGGTCAGAGCTGTGATTAGGTACAAAATCTACAATGATTTTCAATGATAAATCATGGGCTCTCTTGATGAGGCTCTCATAGTCTTGCATGGTTCCAAAAATCGGATCAATTCCAGTGAAATTAGATACATCGTACCCATTGTCTACCATCGGACTCGTATTTATAGGGGACAACCAAAAAGCATCGATTTTTGTCTCAACTAAATGATCCAATCTACTAATGATGCCTAAGAAGTTGAATAAACATGTCGTAATTTAACAAGTCAAATCAAAGTAGGTTTTCACAGGGGTCACTTTGTCTTTAAAATTAGGTTTACCTTTTAAGTCACCAATTCCATCGCCGTCACTGTCCATGAAGCTTCTGGGGTAAATCTGATACAGTGACATTGATTCCCACCAACTCTGTTCGCTTTTGACGGTACACGAAAAAAGCGTCGTAACGCATAGTGCAAGAAATATTTTCATGTCTCTAAATTATAAAGATAAAATTGTAATATTTAAAGACAATACATCTCGTGCAAAATTTATTATTTTATTCATTCGGAAAATTAGTGGTTTTGAGTACAAAAATATAAATATATGTATATATGAATAATAACACAGGCCCACAAAAAAGTTGTCTGAACATTACATGTGATGAGGCTACTCTTATCGATGTTGAGCCGCTGAATCCAAATCCGGCCTTAGAATATTCCCTAAAATCTATAATTTTTCCCTAACCTAGGGCAAATGTGTGAAATTTCGGAAGTTGCAAGCTCCGTTGAAGTTATATTTATCCACGAAGAAGTTAATGGAACAACGTCTCGTTTCTACGTATTTCGGGTCGATCAGTTCAAGTCTGACTTTAGAATTGTTGTAAAGTATCTTTGAATATCCCTAGCCTGGGGGAAAAAAGTGAAAACACGAGAAAAACTAGAGTTTCCACAGAGGTTCCATTTTTGCGACGTAAAGAGATATATTTGCGTACTTTTAGTAGATAAGATGACAAATTCGGCATCAAAACCTTCGGCATTGCCTCACGATCCCTCTAGCCTAGATATTATAGCAGAACATTCGGGAAAACTCAAGCTTTTACGGAGGTTCTTTTTTGCAGGGAAAAGCACACAAGCTGACGTGCACATGTTACATTTTGGAGTACTTAAAGCCGCAGAATTCTAATTTCATATCGAATTTACTGCGCTATGCCTCACCATGTAGATATGAGGAAAATAATGTCGAACCCGTGTAATTTCTCCCCATTTAATTCAAAATTCCATTACATGCAAGTTGATAAAGTGGATGTGCTATACTTCTCGATTGTGAGACGGTATTAATAGAACATTTTTAGGTGGTTCAAGGTACCAAATCTTATTGCATATTAATTCCCATTCAGATAGGCAAGGATGTATATCCTTGATGCATTTAAAAATCCTGCTGCCTTGACAGATATTGTGACGATGACAACTGTCCCGAAAGGGGAAGTGTAGAATGATTCATTCTCAGATTTGTTGAGGTAACGAAGCCAGTGAAGGCACACTGTCCTGCAGGTGGGCGTTAGGGTGGAGGATGATGCCGTAGTGCGTCCGAAGACGAGTTGACGTGGATCCCTAGCGTGCGGGTTCTTTTAGCAAGTATGGATTTTCAAAAACAAATAAAATAAACCAAATTCTGACCGCAGCCACGGATGTAGCAGAAGCGCTTACGTTTTCTGTTATGTTTGCAGTGAATATGTCACTCAGAAATGTAAAAAAAATATAACAGATTTAATTAATCAACTGTATGAAGAGTATTTTCATATTCAAATCGAAAATAAACAGAGTGATTGGGTACCACATGTCATATGTGGTCTTTGCTATAATATGCTACGCCGCAGTACAGCAAACGAAAAAAAAAAAATTTGCGTCACCTACGCTTTGGAGACAAACTCAAGATGAAAAAGATTGTTATTTTTGTAAGACAAATGTCGTTTCTACACTCAACAAAATCGCAATGGAAACATATTTACAAAAAGAATACGTAAGCGACAGTGGTGAAAGCAACCCTGATTATGATGACAGTGAAGATGTCTTCAGTCCTTCAGGCCAACAAAAAAAACCGAGCTTTATACTCAAGAATCATTAAATTACCTGATAAGAGACTTGGTATTACGTCAACAAGCCCCTGAACATTCAGCTTCTGATTTGAAAAACAGAAACCTTAGTAACGAAAGGAACTAAATCCACTGTTCATCGAACCAGAGAAAAAGCGTTCCTAAAGTTCTTTTTTCGAGACACAGATTTGGTTTATTGTTCAGATGTTAACGGATTAATGATTGAACTGGAAACTGTGGAGTTCTCAAAATTATAACAATACTGTTGGAACAACAATCAGGCTTTACCAAACATCCCCGTTTCTTGTGCTTGTGGGACAGCAGATACCGCGAGAACCACTATAAAAAAGAAAACTGGCCAGAAAGAACTTCTTTTGAACCTGGTTTAAAAAATATACTGCAAAAGCCTTTGGTAGATCCCATGAAAATTCTGCTTTCTCCTCTACATATGAAACTTGGCTTGATGAAACAGTTTGTTAAAACACTGAACAAAGAAGGTTATTGTTTTAGATACTTAGAAAACAAATTACCTAGTATATCTGACGCCAACTTAAAGGCAGGTCTTCGATGGTCCTCAAATTCGGAAAATGTTGAACGACGACCAATTCACTGACAATATGAATGACAGCGAGCAAGCTTCTTGGATCAGCTTCAAGAAAGTTGTCAAAAATTTCGCAGGAAACGTTAAAAGAGATGTTGCAAGTACAAGAAAAAGATGCAAAAGGAATCCACTTCGTAGGATCTTTGACGATAAAAAAACAAGGGAACATCGGAAAATCTAATATAAAAAATTCCATAGACTATGGAAAATCCAAGGTACTGCAGAAAACTTCATCTGTCAGATTAAGCCTCAAGTTTTGCACACTCATGCACTTTTTCGCCTACGCTAGGGAAATTCTCAGGTACTTCACAAAAATTCTAAAGTCAAATTTAAACTAAGTGACCCGAAATGCGTAGGAAAGTCGTTGTTTTATCAACTAACTCGTAATTAAATATTACTTCAGCGGAGCCTGAAACATCTAAGATTTCACACATTTTCCGCAGGCTTGGGGAAAATTGTAGGATCTAGGGAAAACTCTAAGACCGGATTCGGATTCAGCGGCTCAAAATTCATAAGGGTAGCTTTGTCACATGACCTCTTAATTTTCCAAACATGTTCAAACATCGCTCCCTTGATCATATAGTTGATCAAAAAAATCATTGGGCTTAAAGTACTTGATTACTGAAAAACAATTTCGATCTTCCTCAGCAGGGGATGAAGAAAAGTCTAGTACCCCTGAAATCAAATTACAATCTGTTTTTGTTTTCGTTTCGTTTAATGTTAGTGTACCCCCTACATCTTTGATTTTAAACGACTTTGTTTTTGTGTTTTTTTTTCTTTAGTTTCTTGTTCCATAAGTATAGACGATTAAATTGCCTAGCCTAGCCTAGTTTAATGTCTGGCCTCTTTAATTTTAAACGACTTTGTTTTTGTTTTTCCTCCAGTTTCGCGTGGCATACGTGTGGACGGTCATTGCTCAGCTTTTGTAATTTTATACGACTTTG